>PISX010025164.1:0-26538 GCA_004024625.1 Mellivora capensis
TCCAGAAATAAAGTCCCTACAGTATGACCAACTGATTTTTGACAAGATATGCCAGGACAATTAAATGGGAGAAACAGTAGTTTTTTCAACAAATGGTGTTGGGACAACTGGGTATCCACTTGCAAAAGAATATAAGTTAGACTCCTACCTCACACCATATAAAAATGGACTTAAAATGGATCAGAGACCTAAATATTAGAGCTAAAACTGTGAAATTAGGAAAAAATACAGGTATAAATCTTTGTGACTTTGGATTAGGCAGTGGTTTCTTAGAACACCAAAAGCACAGAATGTGGTACAAATGGAATTACATGATTTGTAGCCTTCTGAGTTTGGCTTCTTTGAGATTCATCCATGTTGTTGTGTATCAGTGGATTATTCCTTTTTATTTCTGAATAGTATTTCCATCTATATTATCAAATATTCAAAAAACATTTGTTGGCTTGTCTTTATGTATCAGTAATGAATAATAATCCGTCACCTTCGGATGATCTACTGCACTTTGCAGCCAAGTGGGAAGTAGCTGGTTCTGCTAGTATGTTCCACATGTGACCATGGATGTTCTGTGTCAGAAGAGTTAGCTTCCGATTGGACTACACTTTTGGGGAGATTTCACAAATGGCTATACTGGCCAGAACCAGTAGTAGCTGTGTGTGAACATGACATCAGGATTTTATTTTTTCTTCAAAAGCCATATAAGCTTATCTGTTATTCTCACAGTTTGCATTTCTCTTGGGGTGCTGGGTGGCCACCTTAACTTTTATGGGCTATCTGGACAAATATCGAGTAAGGACAGAGCTCTTATGCCTTAAGAGAGATGGCTACTACCCATCTCATATAGCTAGTGGTTTCTAGGCCGATCATTTGGAAAGATAAATGTATTTTTTGAAGAACATATTTTAGTCTATATATTTTATTCTGTGCTGTTATCTGCTTTTTTCATCATCTGTCTTGCTAAGGCCAAGAGAAGGAGCACAATTCATTAGTTAGATGTACTTAGGAGAGTTACATTTATAATGACATGGTGTAATAGAAGTGTTTTAAATGATTTTTTATTTTATTTTATAGAAATAGTCAAATGCTTGATGAAGATAATATACTGAATGAAACACCAAAATCTTTCTCTGTTCAATCGCCTGATGAGACAACTGGTGCCCTGCAGCTGGAAAGAAGCACAGAAATAGCTAAGATCCAAACTACTTCTGCAAATAGTGAGGTGATAAATTTAAGATCTCATCCATTTGTAACATACTCCTTATTTCAAGGAAAGAAAAGACAACTGAAATTAACTATATCATGACAATATTACCGGCATTGTTGTTTTTAGGTTAAGCTGTATAGACTATCACACTAGTCCACCATGTCAACTAATAGAGATAATGAATTTCTTTCTTTGAGAAATTTGAGTAATTCAGCCCACACTTGCAGATAGGTTTTTTAATGGTAGTTTCCTACAAAGTAAATAATTGTACAATTTCATTAAGGTTGCATGATTATTTTTAATAATTAAGATGTAGATGTCTTTTTAGTGTTTCCTAGGTGAATGTAGAGACCACAGTAAGCAGCAGTCAAATCCTGCGCAGAGGAGAAGAATCCTTCCAGCATGGATGTTAACAGAAAATCTCGGTGATCAAAACCTTTCAGCAACAGTTAACAAGGGGGGTAGGTTTTGTTTTGAAAACATTAAGCAGAATTCAGAAGTTTTTCTGAACAAATGGAGATAGATTAGTGGTTACATAAGTGTATCACTCAGCCTAACACATCTTTAGATGTGTACATGAAGTCTAACTTAAAACATAAGCTATTACGTTATGTCATTTATCATACACCATCCTGCTAATTACCTTTTGATTTATGTGCTGGACTTGTAGTAATGTAGATTTTCAAACATACCTGTTGGTGTCATGTCAGTGATAAAAGGTCACAGTAAGAGCTTTCTAAATTAATTTAATTAAATAAAAAACTGCCAGGCACACATGATCATATGCTGGAGGAGTCAAAGAAGAGGACCTCTGTCCCAGTACAGCTCACTGTCAAGGCAGATACCACTGTGATTTATGCCAGCTGCTGGGCATTCCCATTGAAGAGTATAATGTTTACTGCATTGTTGTAGTCTTTTATTTGCAACTTTGTAGCCATCTTGGGTGTAGTTTCTAATGACTGCTTGTTTTCTTTCTTTCTTTTTTTTTTTTTTAAAGATTTTATTTATTTATTTGACAGAGAGAGAGATCACAAGTAGGCAGAGCAGCAGGCGGGGTGGGGGGAGCAGTTGGGAAGCAGGCTCCCCGCTGAACAGAGAGCCTGATGCGGGGCTCGATCCCAGGACCCCAAGATCATTTCCTGAGCTGAAGGCAGAGGCTTAACCCACTGAGCCACCCAGGCACCCCTGTTTTCTTTTATATGGGTCACATTTTCTGTTTATTCTCAAGTTTAGTAACTTTCTATGGGGTATTGGATATTATGAATGATACAGAGATTTTTTATTTTATGTTCCTCTGAGGAAATATTTTTGTTTTAATAGTGATTAATTTGGCCTACTAGGCAATCTTCTAATAGGCAACTAATTCGGACCCTGCCCGCTCTTTCCCTGCTGCGGTCACCAGCCACAGCCTCTGCTTAGTCCTAGCAGCTTCCATCTGCTGCTTGTCCTTCCACATGTGGCTCAGCAGCCAGAGAAGGACTTGGGTCAGTTTTAAGTGTAAATTTTGGTTCGTGGCCCTCTGAGCCTTCCTAACTTTCTACCTGCTTTACCAAGCCTCAGAGTCTGCGCTCTGGCTGGTTAAACCAATAAGGCTGCTTTCTGCCACCTGTGGATTGGGAGGTGCCCTGGGTGGATGGGAAGGGGAAGCTACAAATTCACAAACCCCACAGCTTATACTTAATTTTTCTAGTTCTGCCTTTTCTTCACACTGCAATGCCTTCAAATAGTTGTTTTTTAATATTTTGTCCAAAATTTATACTGGTTTTATTTGGGATGATTAGTTCAGTCACACTACTCTGCCATTGTACCCTGAGCACAATTGAATACGTGCTAGAGTTGAGTGTTACTGCTCTCACTGCTTCTCATATTCAGCATAGTGGTCATAGAAGCAGTCTCAAGATTTGGATCACATATTTTATATACCAAATATTCCTTATTTAATTCTAGTTTGGAATTTCGTAGGATCAGAGTGGCCTCTTGGGAAAAAGAGGTTATATATTATATATTGTGAGAGATGTGATCTGGAGAATTTTCATATATAAACCCAAGATTTCCTGGTAAGAATTTTATTCCAGTATAGTGGTTTTCAAACCTCCATCACCCTCCATTACATATGTAACATTTTTATCAGTAACATTTCTCATTAAGTGCAGTAATTCCTCAGTTTGCTGGAAGGAAATGGGGAGTGGTGAATGGTTGTGGAGAGGGGGTAGGCACTTTCTCTCAGTAGACGTTTCTCTAATATACAAAGAATAACTTCAATTGACTAAAGATTGGAACAATGTCAGCTGCCTCCCTGCAAGCAAGTCCTTTTCTTTCAGATTTGTTCTGCGCGGTAACTGCTTCTGTGCTACCACTATTAGCTTGCTTATAATAGTCCAAAATACATTTTGCTTCAAATTAAAAATAATTATTAAGTTTCACTAACCAGCAGTACCCTGTAAAATATGAAGCACCTTTTTGAGTACTTCACCTTAAAAATGCAAAGGATAACAATTTGCCATTGATTTGGACAAGAATATTATGTAATACACGATGTACTTAAAATGCTAAAGCTTCAAAATAAGATAGAAAAATGTTTGGATTCTAGCATGTCTTCTTTCTCATAAGCAGACCTTGGGGGTACTTTTAAGAGCAAACTTAGGTTACTTAATTCCTTTAGAAATAGAAAGAGTTAGAAATACATACAGGAATAGTTTAGCACTTGAATCCAGCTAATTAAAAATCAGAATAATTTGACTTTTTCTGCCCTGTACTTTATTATTATTATTGTTGTTTTATTTGTTTAAGTAATAAATCATCCAGATCAATAGACCAATGCTAAAGATTTTTAAAAAAATCAATTTCTAGGATGCATTTTGGACTCATTTAGAAGTAGGTTACTTTCCTATGTCTTTTGCATTTTTAGTACTATACTTTGTTCATTGATACCATTGATATTTAGATTATCTGATTAACTTGATACTTTGGAACCTTTTGTGTCACTAGGTACAGGACAGATAACATGAACTGATGTTAAATGCCTTATCCAGGATCATGTAATAAAGGCCAGAGCCATAATTGAGACCTAACTCTCTGACTTTAAAGCCCACATGCTGAGCTGTGTCACTATACAGCCACCTAAATTTACCTTTTCTGTGTTGTGGTGTTTTTATGCTTTTTTGTTTTAATATGTCCTTGCATGCTCTCCCAGATCTTTTCTTAGTTTAATTCTTGATTTAATCCTTAAATATATCTGAATTTTTGCTGTGATCAGGCTGTCCTTTTTGTTTTTCAGCCAGTATAGTTCTAGTTTATTTTCTGGGTTCCCAGATACTAGCCCTTGGATGTTATCATGAGTTTCCCAGGCCTGGGCTAAAATTTTCTCCATGTCCCTTAATGATTCACAAGTGATTATATTTGGGCATAGGCTTTCAGAGCTTCTCTTCTCTTCTCTTGGCTTCCAGTCATTTCTGTTCCCTTAGCCTCCTAGGCTCTAGGACAAGTCATAATTTCTGGGCTATGACACTTGTGCTGGATTGCAAAAGGAGCTTTTAAATTTTTAAGTCATTCTACTCTGTAGTACGCTTCTTCTCCCATCTACTAACCCTCCAACATGGAGTCATGAAAAGTAGCACATGCTGAAAAAGATTGAAGTAGTCCCCAAATCATTTGGTTTGCACTTAATTTTGTACTCTGAATATTTTCCACATGACCACTCAACGCAGATGATAAATGTTGAACTGACATTCTGTTAATTTGACTGTAGCTTAAATTTCACTTAAGTGCTAGTTATTCTGTTTAATTTCCAGCAGCCCTGCTAAATTATCTAAGTAATTCTAATAGTTTTTAAGTCTCTCAGATTATCTAGCTGTACAGTCATATCTACAAAATTACGGTTAGTTCTGACTTTTTTTGCTCCATTTATTGCCTTTAAAAATTTTTATTTCATAAAAAAAATTTATTTCATGAACTAGACCCTGTATTTTTTTTAAAGGTTTTATTTATTTATTTGACAGAGAGAGACACAGTGAGAGAGGGAACACAAGCAGGGGGAGTAGGAGAGAGAGAAGCAGGCTTCCCCCTGAGTCTGGAGCCCAATGCAGGACTCGATCTCAGGACCCTGGGATCATGACCGGAGCTGAAGGCAGACGCTTAACAACTGAGCCACCCAGGTGCCCTAGACCCATAATTTTAAAAATGGATAAAATTGACAGCTCTATCTTATTCCTGATTTTAATAGGGATTCTATTATTTCAGCAGTATTTCAGCAGTATTTCAGCATTAAAATGATATTCAGTTTTGATACTCTTACCATGTTTAGGATGTTTTCTTTTTTCTTTTTCTTATTTTTCCTTCAGGAATAACTATTGAATTCATTGATGAATATTTTAGTATAGATATAGTCCAGCAAAGGGGTAGATAGGGATCCAGGCAGGGGAGGGCATAGGCAAGCAGTGGGGTGGGGGTGGGGCTAAAAAAGAAAAAAAGATAAAAAAGAAATACTCCTGCATTTTCATGTGTCAGTGTAATTAGTGATGTTGGTAGATTTCCTAATGTACCATGCTTGGGTTCCTAGAGTAAGTCTGATTTGTCTTGATGGCTTATTATTTTTAAGCTCTGTTAGATCAGAGTTGCTGATACTTAGTTTAGAACATTTGCATCTGTATTCATAAGTGTGGTTATTATTTTCCTCCATGTGTGCCATCTATGTCAGATTTTAGCCTTAAGCTATGTGGATGTTGTATGCAATGAATTAGATTTTTCCTTATGTGCTCAAGGACAGTTTGAATAACAGGAATACCTGTTCCTTTAGAGAACCTTTTTATATCACAATCTGAGCCTGGTTCCTACTTTTAGTAATTGATAGTTCTAGCACATTCGGAATAGGTAAGTTTGACCAGTAAAAAATGAATGAAACATCCAGAAACAGATCATATTAACATATAGTTAATATATTAAAAATTATCAGTTCAAATTTATAGGGAGAGGATGAGTTATTATTATAAATGATGTTGGGAAAATTAACTTTCCATTTGAAAGAAAACAAAGTTAGAGCACTACCTCATACCAAATTCTTAAATTTTTATTGAATTAATAATCTTAATGTAGAAATTAAAACTATTAAGGCATTTGAAGAAAATATGGGAACAATATTTTTATTACTTCTGGGAGGCTTTCTTATGATGAGAGGGAGCCTGGAACCATCAGGGGAAAATTGACAGGTGCATTTAGGTTAAAAGTGAAAAAACAAAAACAAGAACAAAAACTTTGTGTGCAGAAGACACCAAAAACCAAGCCAGAGGCAAGTAGCAGACTGCCAGACCTACTGGGAGATTATCTGTCACACTTCTAAAACATAGAAGGTTAATAATTATTTACTTAGCAACAAAAAGGAAGGTAAAACTCAGAAATTTTGGACCTAGTATATGACATACTACAGAAGAATAAATACAAATAGGCAATAAATATATGACTGCTTTGCCAGTCTTTCTTACATATTTAAATATACAGCACTCTTTGATCTACAGATTCTGTATACTTATCCCACAAGAATAATAGCATTTATAGTTTTGGTCCTGTGTGTGTTTACATTATATATATATATATTTGTAGGTATATTTGGTTAACCTTAGCAAGCTGGGAAGGATACACTTCGAATTGTTAATATAACTGTTAGGGGGGTTCTTTCGGAGGATGAAGTTGGATGGATGTGATTGGAATGACGTGTGTGTAGTTGAGCTATCTGTCATTCAGATACCGTTAGTGTAATAGCTCATACAAGTAAGTGCAACTAGTAATATTAAAAATGAAGTGATTGGTTTTAGGAGATTTTCTTTCCTACTGCAGTCATTTAACTGTACCTATTCCAGATTTATTTTTTTTATTTTTTAAGATTTTATTTATTTATTTGACAGAGATCACAAGTAGGCAGAGAGGCAGGCAGAGAGAGAGGGGGAAGCAGGCTCCCTGCTGAGCGGAGAGACCAATGTGGGGCTTGATCCCAGGACCCTGAGATCATGACCCAAGCTGAAGGTGGAGACTTAACCCACTGAGCCACCCAGGCGCCCCCCCCCCCATTTTTTAAAAGATTTTATTTATTTATTAGACAGAGATCACAAGTAGGCAGAGAGGCAGGCGGAGTGTGAAGGGGAAGCAGGCTCCCTCCTGAGCAGAGAGCCCGAAGTACCTATTCCAGATTTAGAAAAATGTTTGGTATGCCAGATTTGAAGATTATTATGAACTAATTAAGCTCTTTATTTTATGTACTTTTTGTAAAGAGGATTTTTACAACAATACCAAAATGGCTTCTTCCTATGCAAAAAGAAATGAGCTCTGCTCCTTAGAAGGAATATTTGTAGTGGAGAACTTGGAATATTGAAAAATATTTTAAATATATATTTTTAACTTTATGATTTTTAAAAGACGATTTTATTTATTTTAGAGAGCAAGAGAGCATGCTGGGGGTTGGGGAGGGGCAGAGGGAGAGAATCTCAAGCAGACTCTGTGCTGAGCGCAGAGTTGGGGCTCAGTTTCACGACCCTGAGTTCATGACCTGAGCCAAAACCAAGAGCCTGATGCTTAACCTGAATAAACTGCCCAGGTGCCCCTAGTTTTATGATTTTTATGTACATATGTGACACTTGGAATATGGTAAACTGCTGTTTGGGCAAATGCTGTGTCTTAATTTACATTTTTAGTTCTTAGTATAGTAAGTTGATTTCTCTTGATTTGACTAATTCATATCTGTTGTAGCATTTGGACATTTGCTGCATGAAGCTGTATAGTCCTGACAGTTTCTAAAATGATATGAAATCTTCCTAATTTAGATTCAAAGGAAATATTTAAGTAATTTAGGCAAAGTTTAGTTATTGAATAGTTTATTCATAAGTTTCTCATGTATGTACATTATGTTTGTATTGGTTCAATTGATTTTCCTAGTAAATAATGTGGACAGTATTTCTTTCCTAACTTTAATGAAGGAATGTTATTTCGGGCCACTTGAATATCCTTTCGTACAAATTTGAGTACACTATAGCCCATGAGCCAAATCCAGCATGCTGCCTGTTTTTGTCACTAAAGTTTTCCTGGAACACAGCTGTGCTCATCCCTGCGTGTATTGTCTGTGGCTGCTTTTACGCCATAGGGGCAGAGTTGGGTAGTTACGACAGACACTATATGGCCAACAGAATTTAAAATATTTTCGCTCTGGCTTTTTGTAGAAAAATTTGCCAAACTTTGCTTTAGAACATTAGTGACTATGGATTGCCTTACATACCTATATTCAGACTCTCCAGGGAATCTTTGGGCCAATTCTGCTTATGTTCACAATTCATTTAGTCAAACATTTATTGAGCATCAGTTTTATGCTGGACACATTTCTAGGTGCTGGAGACACCAGGAGAGAACGGTGAACACGACACAAAGTTTCTGTCCTTGGGAAGTTGTCATTTGAGTGTAGGGGAGACAGATAATTAAGTGTGAAAATTGTCCTCTTAAAAACAGTAGATTTTGGGACGCCTGGGTGGCTCAGTTGGTTGGGCGGCTGCCTTTGGCTCGGGTCATGATCCCAGCCGGATCCTGGGATCGAGTCCCACATCAGGCTCCTTGCTCGGCGGGGAGCCTGCTTCTCCCTCTGCCTCTGCCTGCCACTCTCTCTGCCTGTGCTCGCTCTCTCTCTCCCTCTCTCTCTGACAAATAAATAAAAATTAAAAAAAAAAAAGATTAAAAAAAAAACAGTAGATTTTGAGGGGAGAGAGATAGGGTGGCTGGGTGATGGACATTGGGGAGGGTGTGTGCTATGGTGAGTGCTGTGAATTGTGTAAGACTGATGATTCACAGACCTGTACCCCTGAAGCAAATAATACATTGTAAGCTAATTAAAAAAAGAGTAGATTTTTTTTCTGATTAGAGGAATCATAGATTTATTAAGAAAATATTATACTGACTTGGGTTTGGCATATATAGAAATTCAGGTAAATATTATATGGGGTACAGTGTCCATTGTTATTGAGATTTATTTTCGAAATTGGTGAGGTTTGTGGTAATCACTCTTGTTTTTGGGTTATTTTGGGTTCTTTTTTTTTCCATTTTTATTTTGGGTTCTTAATCTGTTATTAAGTTGAATTCCTCACTGTGGATGCTACGGGCTCAATAATTGTATGTCAAATTCATTGGATAGCTAGATGGTAAATTTTCTGTTAGAGAAATTCAGTGCTAAAATAAAAAATATATATTTAACACATATCAAATACTCTTCTATAGTTTATATATTGTACCTCATTTACTCCTCATAACTCTATGAGTTGTTATTATTATAATTCCTTTCATTGGGATGATAAAGCCAGAGTTCAGAGAGGTAAGGTGAAGCAGTTCAAAGATGACACCTGTTCATATCAGCATAGTGGTGTGGCTCTCTCCAGGGCTGGAGCTCCTGGCCAAAGTGCTGCTTGATACTTTTTTGAGATATGCAAATAAGTGTTTTCAAGTTGGCATTAATCTGAATGGAACTTTACTTTTAATTGTCCTTTAATCCTTTCTCTTCTTTCTTTTAATGGGTTATTGGCATTTGAAGATACAGGAGGTAATTTTTTTCTTCTTTTTCTTTGTGTGTTTAAGATAATATAATCCAGGAAAGTGGAAAAGAAGAAATCTGCAAAGATAAAATTCAAGTAAACATAACACAGCAAGGAAGAAAGCGATTAATTTCATCAGGAAGTTCAGAAAGTACATCAGCAGAACAAGACACAGGGAAAAAGTGCAAAGATACTGATCAGGAAGAGTCTATCACTTCATCCAAGGTGATTTTTTTTTTTTTTTAATGTATTATTTGGGGGTGCCGGGCTGGCTTAGTTGGTAGAGTGTGTCTCTTGACCTGGAGGTTGTGGGTTTGAGCCCCACATTGGGTGTAGAAATTAAAAATAAAATCTTAAAAAAAAATTATTATTTGATCATTTGTTTTCTTCATCAAGTGTTCTAGATAAGAATTAATTATATGCTGTATACAGCAAGGAAAAACCAAAGCTGTTCTTTATTACCGATTTTATGAAGAAAAAATCTAGCCCAGATTTTTTTGGCTTACTAAAATTAATATAGTACTTACTTTGTAGAAAACAAATCTACTTAATATAGAAGTTTTCAGACTGGAAAAAGTGGAGACCACTTGACGGTTATAATTGGTACCTCCATTCTGAAAACCTGGGTTCTTTTATTGGTCATTCTCAGACTACATATAATCACCTTTTTCTTGATACCTCTGAAGAACAACTGATAGGCTAGTTCTTAATAGCCTGTTGCAGCATTACTTCTGGGCTAATTTCAGTATTGGAAAAACTTCTCTTTCCTCTTTCAGAAAGTTTTTGCTAACTCACTAGAATGGTTTGGCTGACTTAAGTCTCATTCTTTAACACTGGCTACTTAATGAAAATGGGGCCTACTATTGGATGCCTTTAGAAAAAAAAAAAAAAAGAGAGAGAGAGTTAGAGAGAGAGAGAGATTGCACAAATGAGTGAGCAAGCCCAGGGCAGAAAGGTTACGTATTTTCCTCTTTAGAGAGACGTGGCTTTAGGTAATAGTTTTTATGATCGTTACAGACCTATGGCTCAGCTTCATGGGTCTCCATCTTTTTAGTGTCAGTGGACACCAAAGGAGTAGATTGGTTTTAGAATAGTGTACACTGGGATGATTGAAATGCTGTCTGCTCTTCCGGAGGTTTGGGCCTTCCAAACGCTTCATTCCAGCCTCCTCTCCCATTAGGAAAAATCTAGCTTCTCTCTGGATCCTTTCTTCTAGGTAGGGAAGTGGGGTCTAAGCCCCATAGGGTCAACTTCTTGGCTTACTTATGGAGTCAGGTTTAATAAATGAAAACACAACATTTTCTGACTCACATGTATTGACCATAACAAGTTATTAAGATAAATCTTGTTTAGCTTTGGAGCACCTGGGTGGCTCAGCTGGTTGGGCATCTGCCTTTGGCTTTCGTCATGATCTAGGGTTCCTGGTATCAGGCCCGGCATGGGGCTCCCCTGCTGGGGAGGGGGAAGCCTGCTTCTCCCTCTCCCTCCCCTTCTGCCTCTGCCTCTCCCCTGTTGGGCACTTTCTCTCTGTCAAATAAATAAATAAATAAAATCTTTAAAAAAAAAAACAAAGGGGCGCCTGGGTAGCTCGGTGGGTTAAGCCTCTGCCTTCGGCTCAGGTCATGGTCTCAGGGTCCTGGGATCAAGCCCCGCATCGGGCCCTCTGCTCAGCAGGGAGCCTGCTTCCCCCTCTCTCTCTGCCTGCCTCTCTGCCTACTTGTGATCTCTCTCTCTCTCTCTCTGTCAAATAAATAAATAAATTATTTAAAAAAAACAAAAAAACAAAAAAAAAACACAAAAACTTGTTTAACTTTGAGTCGTAATATGCTATATTCTCTGAACATATTAGTATGACTTCCTTGTTTTTTTTTTTTTTCAAAAAAGAAAAGTTTTGTGGGTTTTTTTTTGCCAGAAGAAAATCTGTAGTATATATATTTTGCTATGTTTATCCCAACCCATTACCCAAGTTTTCCAAAGACAAGTAAAACTTAAGAAACACTTTTCTTAATTGATAGATTGCAGAGAGGAGCAGTAAACAGATCCAAGATATTCGAGGTATTTGTGATATTTTGATGACACACAGACTGCCTACAATTTTGTGACTCTACTAATGTCTGGTCATGAAGATAATTGCTCTGAAATTGTTCCTATTTCTCATTAATTTTCTTGCATCTTATGTAACTGTCCAGTTTGGGAGTGAACATGAGGGTGCTTGAATCTACTAACTTTAAAGAAATAATCTACATTATTTCTATAATCTAATTAGGTCTCTGTTATAAACTACAGAAGGAGGTCTAACTGAAACAACTGAAGCAAATAGTGTTATAAAGCGTATTAACTGTTGCTGGGAAGCCAACTATCCTAACATTTAGTGACCTAACAGTGTTTTATTCTTATACTTCTGTGGGTTGGCTGGGCTCAGTTGGGCATTTCTTTTGTGACATCTTTATGGTGTAGCTGGGCTGCATTCATTTGGGAACTCAACAGAGGCTGGAGTATCTGAAATGGCTTCCTTTGCGTGAATAGTGCCTCCTGAGGATTGATTGAATAGCTGGCAGCTGGCTGGGCTTCCCTTTCTCCACTTAACTAGTAAGTAGTCTAGGCCAAACATCTTTACCTGAAAGCTGGATTCCAAGGGTGTCAAAATAGAACCAGTCTTCTCTTAAGGCCTATGACTGGAACTGGTACAGTGTCATTTCTGCTGCATTCTTTTGGTCAGAGCAAGTTATCAGGCCAAGCTAGATTCAAGGGGAGGGGTTAAGAACTCCACTGCTTGATGACAGGAGTAATTTGTGTATAAAGGGATGGGAGGAATTGTTGGACATCATCTTTGATGATTAGCACACAAAGATAGAGGAATAATTCAGTTTCCAGAATGGAAAGGAAAACAGCAGGAACTATAGATTATAAAGACCACCTGGTACAAGGGACTTGATCAAAATCATGTTGGTCTATGGTTTCCTATCTTTGCCTCTCGAATCATCCTTTACTGCTGATGGCAGGCTTACTTCACATGGTATACAACATGGGCGCTGGTAGCTCCAGGCTCATGTCATCTTATTTTTCAACTTAAGAGGAAAAATGAGAGTTTCTCTGTGGTTGCTTCTGTGGTAAATTCTAGGTACTTGATCATGAAATCTCCACTTAGACCATTCACAGTGCTCAGACAGATGAAGTAGTATCATTACCCCTTTGTAGTCATATATACACCCATTATCAGACAGATGGAGGAAAGGGGGTCTAGAAAGAATAAATAATAGGTATTGTAGTATTTTTGGACAGGGGGATACTATAGTTAGATCTGGATAAATTCAGAAACTGGTAGTTTTTAAGTTGGTCGACATCAACTTAACAAATGAGGTTTGGAATGGTTGGAAATACATGGGATATACCGTAAGGTGAAAGAGCTGATGTGAGGAAGAAGAGACTTTCAGAATTTCATGCATCTAGAGGGGATTCTCTTGTTTTGACTTGGCCTCTGTTGAGTGATCAGGTGTCAAGGTGGTCAGTTAAGACAGAGAGCCAAACTGAAAGTAACTCAAGCCTTTCTTCACTTAGTGTGACAGTGCAAGCAAAGGGAGAAATGACTTGTCGGCTCCCCAGTGTTCCATTTTGTTTCAGGGAACAGCACTTGGCAAGAATCAGCAGCATAGGTGTAGAGAATTCTCTAACTGCTGAGGAGCCTTGGACCAAAGGCTTTGCCTCTTTCTAGACAAGGACGAAGGAGAAGAGGAAAGCTAGGAGTGAAAGGATACTGAGTCAAAGTACAGAAAAGTGCCTCAGCTGAAGCCCCCCCTAGGGGGGATCACTGAAGATCCCTGGGAAGGGCCTAAGCCCACACCCTTCCCCCACACTTACTAAAGAGGCTCTGGATGGAGGCACCTGGGCTAGGAATGCACCATAAGCATGGCTAGCCCACTGAAGCTTGAGTCCTTGATTGCAACTCCCTCCAGAAAACTGTAACACACTGGCTGTGCACCATGTCTGCTGTGAGGAGGGCAGCTTCCCCCATGAGGCCTGCCGGCCAAAGCCTTGTGATTGTCCAAGCTTGGGCCTGAAGGATCATATATAGGATTTTGGCCTAGCGCCAGACTCCTCAGTGTGTACCTTGCTCTGCTGACTGCTGTTCCACATCAGTTCCAGGCAGACCAGGAGGCCTGAGTGTCCTGCAGCCGGCTTCTGTCTATTCCTTTAATCTGAGTTAGAGTCTCTCCTACCTTGAATCCCATCTGCTTTTCTTTTTTTTTTTTTTTAAGCTGTATAGAATTGTATTTTGTTTTCCTTAACTTTGGCAAGTTCTTTATAGATTTTAGATACTAGCCCTTTATCTGATAAAACATTTGTAAATACCTTCTCCCATTCTGTTGATTGTCTTTTGGTTTTGTCGACTGTTTCCTTTGCTATGCAAAAGCTTTTTATCTTGATGAAGTCCCTGTAGTTCATTTTTGCCTGTGTTTCCCTTGCCTTTGGAGATCCGCTAGCAAGAAGTTGCTGCGGCTACGGCCAGAGATGTTACTGCCTGTGTTCTCAAGGATTTTGTTGGATTTCTATTTCAGATTGAGGCCTTTCATCAAAATTGAGTCTTTTTTTGTGTATGGTGTAAGGAGATGGTCCAGTTTTATTCTTCTGTATGTGGCTGTCCCATTTTCCCAACACCATTTGTTGAAGAGACTCTTTTTTCCATTGGACATTCTTTCCTACTTTGTCAAAGATTAGTTAACCATAGGGTTAAGGGACAATTTCGGGGTTTTCTGTTCTGTTTTTCCTTTCTTTCTTTCTTCCTTCCTTCCTTCCTTCCTTCCTTCCTTCCTTCATTTATTTATTTCTTGATTTTATTTATTTATTTGACAAAGAGATGGAGAGCCCAAGTAGGCAGAGTGGCAGGGAGAGGAAGAAGCAGGCTCTCCGCTGAGCAGGGAGCCCAATGTGGGGCTCAATCCCAGGACCTCAGGATCATGACCTGAGCTGAAGGCAGACGCTCAACCGACTGAGCCACCCAGGCACCCCTCTGTTCTGTTTCTTTGATCTGTGTGTCTGTTTTTGTGCCAGCACCATACTGTCTTAATGATTACAGCTTTGTAATAGAGCTTGAAGTTCTTAATTGTGATACCGCCAACTTTGGTTTTCTTTTTCAGCATTCCTCTGGCTATTCAGGGGTCTTTCCTGGTTCCATACAAATTTTCAGATTATTTGTTCCAGTTCTGTGAAAAAAGTTGATGGTATTTTGATGGGGATTATATTGAATGTATAGATTGCTCTAGGTAGCATAGACATTTTAATAATATTTGTCCTTCCAATCCATGAACATGGAACTAAGGTCTCCTACTCTGCTATCTTGAAAAGTTAATCTTGCCTTTCTGTTTTGATAGGTTTGACTAGACATTATAGAAGGTGGAATATAGTAAGCTAACAATTTATAATAATGTAATCTTTCCTCCATTTCCACCCCCCTCATACTTGTCTGACCCATATCTAAATTTCACATTTAAGTCTTTGGGTACTTATATTAATTTGTCCTTATTTGAGCCTTGGGACTGATTGTGGTAGATGACATGGCAGGTGAAATGATCTTGACCTCTAGTTCTAGCCACAGGGGTCATGAGTCCCTAAGTCACAGTGGGCATCTTAGTTTAATTAACCATGAACAGCCCAGAAGTCCATTCAGGCAGTAAGATATTAAAGAGATATAAAGAGAAGAAAAACACCCAATTTAGCATATCCTGAAGATAAAGGTTGTTCTGCCTTATCAGGGTGCTATAGTGATTTATTTGGCAAAACCAATAATTTAGCAAGTGTTTATCTCAGGAAGTATGAATCCCGAGAACTGATTGTAGAATGTCATGTACCCCTATTGGTTGTTTGGATGTATCATTTTTTTCTTCCAACTTAAAGACTGCAATCAGGGTTATTCAGAAAGTTTTTTTTTTTAAAGTCATCCAGGATATCAAAAGGTCCAGGTGTTCAATGAAGCTTTTAAGGCATTACCAAAAAGGTTGTTTATTCCTGAAAGCTGGTTGGGGGTGGGGTGGTATCTATGCTATTTTGAGAGTATCTTCATTGTCCTGAGCACAGTAGATACCTTGGCTTGGTTGCTTATATTACATTATTGTCTGGTGGAAGGTGTATATTGGTGGGGAGATGCTTATTTAATCTCTTTGAAGGAGATTTTTATATTAGGTGTTGAAGGATGTTTGGTGCTAGCAAATAGGGTTAGTGAGGGGAAAACTGTCCGTGAGCAGCACAGCGTGAGCAGAGACATGAGCAGAGGCAGGAGAGTGCGTGTGGCCCATGGATGTCATCTGCGCTGGAGTGTTACGTGAGTGCTTGCGTGGATGGGCGTGTGGATGTGGGTGGGTGGGGCGAGGGGAGGAAGCTTCCACCAGAGATTGGGGAACAACTCAGATGGCACTTGATGCCAGACTATACAGAAGTCAGGATTGTACTTTATGGCCTCAGAGACTTTTTGAAGTGTTTTGGGAAGGAGAATAAGGGGACAGGAAGATGGCATAGCAACCATATGTAAGTTGGAGGCAGGAACTGCCTAAGAAGCTGCCATGGGAGGCCGCAGGTATGAAGGCCTGAGCTAGACAGTGGCACTGGACCAGAAAGAAGTAGAGGGACATGAGAGACATTTTGAAGGTAGAATTAACAGAACCTGATGACTAACAGCATATTGAGGAGGAAGTATTAAAAATGTTATTTAGGGGGGCACCTGGGTGGCTCAGTGGGTTGGGCCTCTGCCTTCGGCTCAGGTCATGATCTTAGGGTCCTGGGATCGAGTCCCGCGTCGGGCTCTCTGCTCAGCAGGGAGCCTGCTTCCCTCTCTCTCTCTCTGCCTGCCTCTCTGTCTACTTGTGATCTCTCTGTAGGGTAAATAAATAAAATCTTTAAAAAAAATGTTATTTAGGGGTATCTGGGTGGCTCAGTAGGTTAAGCGTCCGACTCTTGATTTTGGCTCAGATCATGATCTCAGGGTCGTGGGATCAAGCCCAGCATAGAGCTTTGGGCTGGGTGTGGGGCCTGCTTAGGATTTTCTCTCTCCCTTTTGCTCTTCCCATCCCTCCCTCCCAACTCCCATGCACACGTGCACACACACACTCTTTCTCTCTGAAAAAAAAAAAATCAGGAGTAAGGAGAGAGTTCTATTATATCTGCATTATTTGGAAGCAAACTTGCACACAGTGCATTTAGAGTGTAGGTGTATATGGAGGTGGAGGCTTTGGTAGCGAGAGCCATTTCCAGGGTTGCTGCCTGCACTGTATGCATATGCCGCTGTGCTAATGCTGTGTGCTAGCTGTGAGGCATCTCATTTCTCTCCATACGCATGCCAGCTGTGAAGTCCTACTCCTATTTCTTCATGAAAGTAGCAGGGGAAATGAAGAATATAACTCTTACTGCACAGCCATCTCTTAAGTAAGGCTGTATTGCCCCCAGCGCTCCACAGTATTGGTTTACTACATCAGAGAATCCTGTATCCTTTGCTTTTCTGAGGGCCACTTAATACCATTTATGGCATGGCTCTCCTCAGCCCCGCAGAGACATCTTTTCATTCATTCTTTTATTCAGCAAGCATTCATTAAGCAAGTAGTAGCGATATCATGGCATTGATAATGCTATTAACTAAAACAAGTACATAGAGCCGTTTACTGAGCGCTTATTATGGGCTAGACCCACAACCATACTTACTTCATTTCATTTTTAGAAAATCCTGGAAAGTTGATTGATAATATCCCCAGTTTACCGATCGAGAGACCTGAGACTCCCAAGAGTTGGAATCAACTTGTTCAAAGTCAAAAGTTAGGAAATGGCTAAACTATTATTCAAGATACGATTTTTTTTTTTTTTTTTTTTTTTACTTCAAAGACCATTCTAGTAATCATTACACTAAGCCGTCTTTCTGTTACATGCAAGGCAGTGTGCTAGAATCTGGGATAAAACATGAATAAGAGATAGCTGATGAGGAGCTCATAGTCCTGTGGGGGACATGATTCAAAATCATGAAATAATGTTGACACCACATTGATTTTTCTGGGGGTTTTGGGGCTGCCTAAGCCAACTCCCAGGGAAGGGATCCTCAAAGAACTGATCTGAGCTGAATCTTAACAGAAGAGGTAGAAGTAGGAATCCATCCAGGTAGATGGGCAGCAGGTACAGGAGCAGAGGAAGTACTGATAGCCTGCTGGAAACTATTGTTTTTAGAATTGGTGCTGTAAAGCCAGGTGAGGATGGAGCTGGCTGTGGGGACCGGTCATAGAGGGAGGAATTTGAGAGGATTTTGGCCACAGAGGTAATCCTGGAAGCTCTTTAGAGGAAAGACTGAAAGAGAACAAAATGAAAGACGGGGGAATGAGAGAGGAAATGAGGACATCTCAGTCAAGAAATAAAGAGACTCTGATCCGGGTTGGTGGCATTAAGGATGGCACAGAAGCATCAGGTCAGAGAAATACTTAAGAAACAAAACTGCAGGACTTGTTGCTTGGATCTGAGCAGAGTGAGGGAAAAGAAGGACTGAAAGATACAGTTCCAAGTTTCTGGCCAGAATGAATGGAGAAGCTACATTGGCAGAAACTTTGGTATAGAATACAGGGGGAGGATTTTAGTTTTCACATTTTAAGTTTGAGGTGCATAGGATATTGAGGAAGAAATGTCTAGTTAGTGGTTGACTGTAAGTTTGAAGCTCAAGAGTGAAGGTGGGGCTGGAGGTTGGGGTTTTTAATCCTTAGTATGTGGGTGCTAGTGAGACTAATGCAGGACTTTGAAGGCAACTTATTAGTACAGACATTCTTTCCAGGGGCAGCAAGTTACCTCGGTGAACTTATATTGGGCAGAGGTTCTGTAGCCTGTCCCTTGTGGTACATAAAAAACTTGAGATGGCTGAAGGGCAAGGGAGGGCTTGCTGGGCAAGTTAACAGACAATTTAATACTCTTAATAGTACATTCCAGCCATTGCCAAGCACCAAGGTCACCTTACACCAGCTTGATCCCCGAGGCCTGTACATATATTTTTATAGTATAGGGAACCCCGTTTCTCTATCATGAACCTTTAGCCACCCACATTTCATTCTTCACCTTTTCGTCTAAGCAGTGTGGGTGCTTAAGAACATGGACCTCTCTGCCTTTCTCCTGCTTTTCTAAATACACAGCACCTTCCATCTTTTCTCTTCTCTCACTTGCCAATTCAATGACTTGCTCTGGCTCATGAGCTTTGTAACTGGCACAGGACAAATTTATGTCTCAGCAAACTTACAAATTACTGCATGTAATGGATTTTTGGGATCCTTTATAAATAATTGAAACCATGAATGTTAAATTCTTGAATGCCAAGGGCCTACTGAGTATCAATATTTCATGAAGTTCCATAAAGGACATTATGAATTCCAGCTTTTGTGCCTCTTAAAATATATTTGAGAACCCCTGATCCATAATATTGGTATCTGTGACTTTATCATTTCTTTCTCTTCTAGAATAAATTAGTGTGTTAATTACTCTTTGTGAAGATTGAAAAAAAAACAGTAGAGAGAGTTGAAATAATGTTAAACATTTCTTATCTTTTATTTTCTTTGGCCTGTTTTCTATTTTTTAAATGGCAAAAAAATGCATGCTGTTATCAAAAAAAGAATGTTAGAACATGTGGAGTATAAAGTAGAAATCTTGATTTGCCTTATCCTTTAATCCCATTGGCCTTACTACTATTTTGGTTTGTATCCTTATAAACATTTTTATTTGAATTGATACAAGTAAATACACATATAGGTGGTCAGGGATTTTTTTTTTTAAGCTAAATGGAATTGTGTGTGTGTGTATATGTATATGTGTATATATATATTTATATATATAAGATTCTTGTTTAATTAAAAAAATTCTTATATGTAGAGAGAAATCTATTCATTTTCAACCTTTGCATAGTATTTCATGATAAGAATGGATTCTAATTTATTTAACTGCTTCCCTAGTTGTATCTCTTTTTTCCCTATAATAATTGACAGGATGTTGAATGGGATTTTTTTTTTTACCCTATCAATTCCAAACTGCTACTGAGGCCCAAAGCTTGGGACAAAAGTTCTATGTATAAGTATCTCATGATTGAAAGGACCCCCAGCAGTAAGAGTCAAGCCTTTCCCTGTGAGGCTTATTGAAAGGAATGAGAAGGGTTCATCATCCTACTGCCACCCCTCCCCATCCCCCAGGCTTTATACAAAAAAAAAAAAAAGAAACCTGAGAGACCAGAAGATTTTAAGTTTTGGGGGAGTGCTCTGTTTGTAGGGAGATGTTATGTTCTCTCTTTGAAACCAAGAGAGAAAGCACTCTAAAACAATTCACTGCGGAGTTTAGAGATGCCAACAGGAACAAGAGACTGACATTTTATTGGACATTTGCTTAGCCAAGGGATTGCTAACCTGCCCTGTTTCTACATAAACAGGGAAAATGAAAATTGGCGAGTTGACTCAGTGAGGAACTGCCAAAGGGAAGGTGGGTCAGGATTGCCCCATTCCTACCCAAGAGTTCCAGTCCCTGGCCTGTGTGAGTTGGTCCTATAGGAGGGAGATGAGATCGGGGTGTAATTGAGCAGCTTGGGAGAAAAGAGTATGTGTTTTAGAGAGGTGTGGCGTGAGTACCACCAGGAGAGGGTTAACTCCAAGAGGTAGCCAGATTGCCTTTCTCGTAGGTTTTTTATTACCATGCAAGAAACATGGTAAGAACTAGGTTCCTTTTGCAAGGTCTTTAGTCAGTTTGGACAGCCTTTTAAAAAAACTTACGTACTATATATCTTAAAAAAGCAAAGACTATCACGGGCACCTGGGTGGCTCAACTGGTTAAGCATCTGCCTTCAGCTCAGGTCATGATCGCAGGGGCCTAGGATTGAGCCCCACTTTGCCTGCTCAGCAGGGAGTCTGCTTGTCCCTCTCCCTCTCCTTCTGCCCACCACCCCCCTGCCCTGGCTCATGCTCACTCTCTCTCTTACTCTCAAATTATTTAGAGAGAGAGATATATATATACACACATATATATATATAATTAAAATATATTTATTAAAATATAAAATTATTTAAAATATATATATAAAATAAAGAAAAAAGAAAATACTATCAAAACATTTAAGTAATCGGACATCTGGGTGGCTCAGTTGGTCAAGCAACTGCCTTCACCTCAGGTCATGATCCTGGAGTCCTAGGATGGAGTCCCATATCCGCTCCCTCCTCGGCAGGGAGTCTGCTTCTCTCTCTGACCTCTCTGTTCTCATGCTCTCTCTCTCTCTCTCTCAAATAAATAAAATAAATCTTTTAAAAAAATTTAAGTAATTAGTCCCAAAGAAGTCATGCTAATTTCTCAGGAAATGTGAGCCATTGGATATTAAGTGATATCAAAACCAGTTTTCTCCAGGTGGCAGCCAGCATACACAAATCCATGGTTATAAATGGGTTTGAACCTTCACATATACCTGTTATGTTGTCAGCACATCCCAGTAGTGGTTACCAGGAGGACTGAAGTTTATCTGAGCTATGTTTCTACTCCACAGGAAGTTAGGTAATTAAGAAGTCATTTTTAATAGGATACAAATAGGCTTACTGTTTGTCCTGGTAGTAAGTACAGATTAAAAAGGTTCTGCAGGGGCGCCTGGGTGGCTCAGTGGGTTAAAGCCTCTGCCTTCGGCTCAGGTCATGATCCCAGGGTCCTGGGGTCGAGCCCCGCATCGGGCTGTCTGCTCAGCCAGGAGCCTGCTTCCCTTCTTCTCTCTCTTCCTGCCTCTCTGCCTACTTGTGATCTCTGTCTGTCAAATAAATAAATAAAATCTTAAAAAAAAAAAGGGTTCTGCAGTGCTAATGAGAGTGTTTACTTGGTTCAAAACACCTTTTTGGTTAAACTGAAACTTTTATCCGACCACTTCAAAGAAATCATATTTATTTTCTGAGTTTGTTGTGACACAGCTTCATCCAAGTTTTTCTGTGAGGGAGGAGCAATTTTACCATTCAACTAAAGGGGAAAAAGTCATGATTATATTTAGAGGGTAGAAATAAGTATTTCAGTAACAGAAATTATAAAGACGGTGCAAGTTAAGAGCATGACACATTATTGAATGGGGAGTTTAAAAGACTAGTAGTGTTTGGGGAAAAATTATATTCAAATGGAAGCGAAGTTGTATTCTCTTAATGTTTCATTTGTATTTTTCTGGTTCTCTTTCAATGAATGCTTGATGTGATTGTAAAGGTTTGATACAGGAGTATATTTTCTTTTTTAAAGATTTCTTTTTTTTTAAGGTAATTTCTACACCCAGTGTGGGGCTCAAACTCACAACCCCGAGATCGAGTCACATGGTCCTCTGACTGTGCCAGCCAGGTGTCGCTGTATATTCCTTTTCTAATAACTGTAAATCGGTTTAAAGTAACCAAATTACAGACATGGAAAGTGGCATTTTTAATAACTTTAAAATGTGAATCTTAAAAGTTTAAAAAATATACATGTTGAATGAATCTTACAGTTTCATGCCTTTTTCCTTAAGTTTACATATTTCTTTTAAAACATCTTTCATTTATTTCTAATATCTTTTTTCTGATTTATCTTTGTAGGCAATGCCAAGGTCATGTTCTACAGTCACGTTAAGTAATGCAGAGGTGAATGATATGAAGGCTAGTACACAGAGAAATGAAATCCCAATACAGGAACTTGGTAAGGTTCCTGAACATAAAAGTATTGTGAAAGAAACACGAAGTAAAGAAGGTGAGGTGATGAGCTGTTCTGAGAGTCACCTAAGTGCCCAGGACAAGTCCTACCAAGAGGAGTCTCAAGGATCTCCTTCTGAGTCCAGCTCTGAACTCTCCAATCCTGAAACTTTGCATGCAAAGGCAACTGACTCAGTTGCACAAGGTTCTGAAGAAAACAAGATCAAGAGGACATCCTGCATGTATGGGGCAAACTGCTACAGGTAAAATGAAATTACAGGTGGCCCGGAATTCCATTATTTCCATAGCAGGTGGCTATGTAGTGTATGTGTATTAAAAGCCTAGTAAAACACTCTGAGCTAAGGGTAAGGAGCTTTATCATGTTTCTGCTTATTTACACTTTCTCGGGATTCAGTCCTGTAAATCTTGCTAGAAGCTTTCAGGATGCAGTGGGGGAATTGTTTCATATGTAGACATGCTGATTAATGCAAGGACATCCAGACTTGAGAATTGAATCACCCATACCTAAATGCCTGCTTATTTACTGTCTTATTTAGATATTAGAACGATAGCCTCATAAATAGTTGTAGTATGTAATATAACTCTCAAAAGAATTGTAAATTGTGTTTAAGGTGTCTTGCTATATTTGTGCTTTCCCTTTATATTTTTCTAATTGTGCTTTTGAATCATCATATGCTTTTGTTACCATGAGGGTTCTGTACTGACCAGATGTCATGAGCTTTATTTTTAACAATGTAGCACATTGGTTCAATGTCTGGAATAATTAGATGTGCATTAGTTGGTTTCCTGCTATATCCTATTAATTATTTTTTGTAGTATATCTAGAACTCTCATGTATCCTATTAATGGTTTTTTCTGAAAGTATATTTGCCACCCTCATAGGAAGAATCCTGTTCATTTTCAACACTTCAGTCACCCTGGTGATAGTGATTATGGAGGTGTCCAAGTCATGTGTCAAGAGGAGGCTGATGACCGGCCTGAATGTCCCTATGGAGCATCTTGTTACAGGTATGTACACCTGAAATGTTGGGTTGTACTCCTTTTCTCCTTAGTCTGTCTAGTATATCCAGAAGAAATGGCAGGCACCTTCTCACTTCAAGCCTTTAGTCTTTACACTTCCAGAGATAATAGGTTTTCATTTTTATGTTAATAGGTAGGACTATAATATTTCTTTTTGATAATTATAAATTGTTCAAGTTTCTCTTCAACTAGAGTTTCTCCAGGTGACTCAAATCTTATTCTTCAGCCCTCACCAACAACTGGCAAAGACCTCTAGGGAAGAAAACAGCCAGTGATTGTCAGCTAACCTAGGGAGGGCTTTTTGTCTGTGGAATTTTAGATAATCCAAAATTCTCATTGCTCCCATAGTTCTGTCATAAAAATAATTTTTATAGTTTATCGGGGTTTTTTCCCTAGTTGTTAAGATATTAACCTGCCATGATGTCCTGTGCCCTTCCTAGAAGCAAAATCCAAATGTGCCTATTCTTGAGAAGAATGAATATAAATATAAAACCTTCCTGGGGCGCCTGGGTGGCTCAGTGGGTTAAAGCCTCTGCCTTCAGCTCCGGTCATGATCCCGGGTCCTGGAATCGAGCCCTGAATCTGGCTCTCTGCTCAGCAGGGGGCCTGCTTCCTCCTCTCTCTCTGCCTGCTTCTCTGCCTACTTGTGATCTCCATCTGTCAAATAAATAAATAGAATCTTAAAATATATATATATAAAACCTTCCTAAGAATAATCAAATGTGAAATACTGTCAAAATAATGTCAAAATTTGCTGCCTCCATGTCGTCAGTCTCTTTAAGAGAGGCCAGAACAGTGAGTAGGCAAGAGAAATTACTCCAAATCCAGTGACCCGCATATGCTAATAGAAACTTTCAGATCTAGATCTAAATATATTTATGTATACATAGAGTATATTTTTTTCATCTCTTGAGCTGCTTGGTGTGTTGGTTCAACTTGGAGATAAAATCTGAAGGTTTTTTTTCCCTTGTTAATTTTAATTACAGTTCAGAAAGACTCTTGGAGAATGTTAGATATGATTGCTTACTCTGACTACTCAAGGAATAAAGGAATGGGAATAAGAAAGGTTAATGAGTTGCCAAAGACTCTAAAGCCAGTGAGATGAAACCAAGTCTCTTCCTTGCTCCATTCCAGCATTTCTCTGTGGCAGGGCCTGACGCCACCATTGTTATTTATGGCTGGCTGGCTGGTTGGCTTCCTTCCTTTCTTTATTTTTTTAACATTTTATCTGTTAGAGAGAGAGCACAAGCACAGAGGAGGGGCAGAGGGAGTAGGGAACTCAATGGGGGGCTTGATCCCAGGACTTGGAGATCATGACCAGAGCCAAAGGCAGATGCTTAACTTACTGAGCCACCCAGGCACCCCTGTTCATGGCTTTCTAAAGTATTATGGTGTTTGTTTTTTATTCAATTGGCAAAGTAATATTTTGCAGTTTAAAAAAAAAAGCAGGGGTGCCTGGGTGGCTCAGTGGGTTAAAGCCTCTGCCTTCGGCTCAGGTCATGATCCCGGGGTCCTGGGATCGAGCCCCGCATTGGGCTCTCTGCTCAGCAGGGAGCCTGCTTCCTCCTCTCTCTCTGCCTGCCTCTCTGCCTACTTGTGATTTCTGTCTGTCAAATAAAATCTTTAAAAAAAGGAAAAAAAAGCAACTCTAGATAAGTTACTTTGAAGAAATTGTGAATTTTTCAGATCATCAAGACGGTAGAAGAAACCCTAGTTATGGAAGCATGATACATATTTATATACCCTTTCTTGACACATCATTATTATTATTATTTAGGCAAAAAACATGCTCTAGTAGATATGTCATTGATCATAATATAATATCACTTTAGTTTTAGCAATTTACTCTTTAACAATCTTGATTTGCAAGAATATATCATTTTTTAAAAAAGATTTTATTTATTTGAGAGAGGGGGAGAGAGTGACATGAATGTACACACTATGCAAGCAGTGGGAGGAACAGAAGCAGGCCCCTTTGAGCCAGGAGCCCACATTGGGCTCCATCCCAGGATGCAGAATAGGTTGGAAGGTGGGAAACTTTTAGAGGATAAAGAATAAACAACAAGGAAGAGAAAAATAGAAAATATCTGATTATCTTGGTCCACAGATTCAACCTTATTTGAGGTGAGAAAAAACAAGGAAATAAGTGTACAACCCAGAGCTGGTATGGCATTTGGGGATCGGCAGACTGGATATATTATATTTTTGGTCAAAGAGAGCATTTGTAGGGACATGAGAAAGTTATCTAAGTGTTGGTTTGCTAACATGGCACCCCAGGCAGGAGCAACTCAATCTTGGGACTAGATTTTTTTTATTGCTACAGTGCTAGCATATAAGCCTACTGTATCAGAATGATAAAATGTTCTAGCCTGGTTTGTTTAAAAACAAGGTTTTATGTAAATGCAGGGTAGATTTTTCCTATAGCCACAGAAGAAAAATACTAAAGTCTTAGAGATCACAAAATAACCCACAAAAATCAGCCAGAAATTACTATATTTGCAAAGGTAAAAAAATATATGTATTCTGAAAGTAGAGCTGTGATAAGCCTGTTTTTCATGATGGTTGTTGACACATTTGGAAAGGAGATGAAGTTTATTGCTGAAACATTTTTGTTTGCTTTTTATCTTTGAAAATTTGCCTTCACAAAACAGGGTAAGTATTATTATTCTCAAGTAAAAACCATCTCTCAAGTGAAACACTGAGTTGGCTTCTTGTTTTTTGTTTTCTGGTTTTACCTTCTAATCCCTTGAATGTGTGCAACTCAGTTTCTCTTTTTGAAATATATAGATGATCGCAGCTGTGCACAGTACACTAAATAATCTTAGTTTTATACTATGTCAGCTACGTACATTTGTGTGATAGTGTATTTCCAAGTATTGCTGTCTGTGGTCAAAGTTTTTATCATGATAGAGCAAATATGAAAACACCAAAGTACACATATATGGATATATTTCATTTTCAGCCATTCATTCCCATGAGTAAAACAGATATGAATCACATATTAAATGCATACTATAGTAAAAATAAAGATTCCTAAGCCCATATAAGAGGCTGATGTTTTAAAAAGATATTTAATTATTAC
>PISX010025165.1:0-26591 GCA_004024625.1 Mellivora capensis
GATCTATTCTGGAGAATGTTTCATGTGCACTAGAGAAGAATGTATATTCTGTTGCTTTGGGATGAAATGTTCTGAATATATCTGTGATGCCCATCTGGTCCAGTGTGTCATTTAAGGCCTTTATTTCCTTGTTGATCTTTTGCTTGGATGATCTGTCCATTTCAGTGAGGGGAGTGTTAAAGTCCCCTACTATTATTGTTTTATTGTTGATGTGTTTCTTTGTTTTTGTTATTAATTGGTTTATATAGTTGGCTGCTCTCATGTTAGAGGCATAGATATTTAAAATTGTTAGATATTCTTGTTGGACAGATCCTTTGAGTATGATATAGTGTCCTTCCTCATCTCTTATTATAGTCTTTGGCTTTAAATCTAATTGATCTGATACAAGGATTGCCACCCTAGCTTTCTTCTGATGTCCTTTAGCATGGTAAATTGTTTTCCACCCCCTCACTTTAAATCTGGAGGTGTCTTCGGGTCTAAAATGAGTTTCTTGTAGGCAACATATTGATGGTTTTTTTTTTTTTAATCCATTCTGAAACCTGTGTCTTTTGATTGGGGCATTAGACCATTAACATTCAGGGTAACTATTGAGAAATATGAATTTAGTGCCATTGTATTGCCTGTAAGATGACTGTTACTGTATATTGTCTCTATTCCTTTCTGATCTACTATTTTTAGGCTCTCTCTTTGCTTAGAGGACCCCTTTCAATATTTCCTGTAGAGCTGCTTGGTGTTTGCAAATTCTTTCAGTTTTTGTTTGTCCTGGAAGCTTTTTATCTCTCCTATTTTCAGTGATAGCCTAGCTGGATATAGTATTCTTGGCTGCATGTTTTTCTCGTTCAGTGCTCTGAAAAAAATCATGCCAGTTCCTTCTGGCCTGCCAGGTCTCTGTGGGTAAGTCTGCTGCCAATCTAATATTTTTACCATTGTATGTTACAGACTTCTTCCCCCGGGCTGCTTTCAGGATTTTCTCTTTGTTGCTAAGACTTGTAAATTTTACTATTAGGTGATGGGGTGTAGACCTATTCTTGTTGATTTTGAGGGGGGTTCTCTGCTCCTCCTGGTTTGATGCTTGTTCCCTTGGCCATATTAGGGAAACTCTCTATGATAATTCTCTCCAATATACCTTCTGCTCCCCCTCTCTTTCTTCTTCTTCTTGAATCCCAATTATTCTAATTTTGTTTTGTCTTATGGTGTCACTTATGTCTCGAATTTTCCCCTCGTGGTCCAGTAGTTGTTTGTCCCTCTTTTGCTCAGCTTCTTTATTCTCTGTCATTTGGTCTTCTATATCACTAATTCTTTCTTCTGCCTCATTTATCCTAGCAGTAAGAGCCTCCATTTTTGATTGCACCTCACTAATAGATTTTTTTATTTCAACTTGGTTAGATTTTAGTTCTTTTATTTCTCCAGAAAGGGCTTTTATATCTCCAGAGAGGGTTTCTCTAATATATTCTATGCCTTTTTCAAGCCCGGCTAGAACCTTGAGAATTGTCATTCTGAACTCTAGATCTGACATATTCCCAATGTCTGTATTGATTAGGTCCCTAGCCTTTGGTACTGCCTCTTGTTCTTTTTTTTGTGGTGAGTTTTTCCACCTTGTCATTTTGTCCAGATAAGAGTATATGAAGCGGCAAATAAAATACTAAAAGGGTGGCAAATACCCCAGGAAAATGTGCTTTAACCAAATCAGAAGAGACCCCAAATTGGGGGGGGGGGGGGGAGAGAAAGGGGATAAAAAGAAGTTCAGAAAAAAAAATTTAAAAAAGAAAACAAAGAAAAAATATAAAAAAGAAAAAAAAAATATATATATTAGACTGGTGACTAGAACAGGGTCACCCACTTAATTTTGGGGGTATTTTGGTCTCCCAAGTAAGAGAAGAAAGTACCGCCCAAAATGTTAGACTGGTGACTAGAACAGGGTCACCCACTTAATTTTGGGGGTATTTTGGTCTCCCAAATAGGGAAGAAAGTACCTCCCAAAATTTTAAAGAATGAAAAACGCATGTAAGGGTAAACACAATGAAGGGATGGAATATGCCTATAAAGATGAAAAAAAACTGGGGCGCCTGTGTGGCTCAGTGGGTTAAGCCGCTGCCTTCGGCTCAGGTCATGATCTCAGGGTCCTGGGATCGAGTCCTGCATCAGGCTCTCTGCTCAGCAGGGAGCCTGCTTCCCTCTCTCTCTCTGCCTGCCTCTGTCTACTGTGATCTCTCTCTGTCAAATAAATAAGTAAAATCTTTAAAAAAAAATGAAAAAAACATTTTTTTAAAAAATTTCTAAACAAGGAGTTGAAAAAGTAAGTTGGTTGGGACAATAAAGAAAAAGTAAGTGGAGAGAATTTGCTCGGGCTGGAGACCAGAACAAGCCCGGAGCTAGATATAGGGTATATTTTGATCTACTAGAAGATGTTGTACTCCAAATTTTTTAGAAGAAGAAACCCTATGTGTATACAAAAAGTAAAGTTAAATACTACAAAGTATAAAGTATGACTATAATAATGAAGGTTCAAAAAAGATTATTATTTTTTGAAAGGTATTGTTAAGATAAACTAGTTAAAAAACATTAAAAAAGAAAAGGGTAAAAGTTAAAAAAAATAGCAGAAGAAAAAAAATTAAATTAAAAAAAATTAAATTAACTGCAAGACTAAAGAATCATGGGGAGAAAGCCAGGAGTTCCGTTCTTTGCTTTCTCCTCCTCTGGAATTCCACTGCTCTCCTTGGTAAGTGAACTTGGTCTTGGCTGGATTTCTTGTTGATCTTCTGGGGGATGGGCCTGTTGTAGTGATTCTCAAGTGTCTTTGCCCAAGGCGGAATTGCACTGCCCTTACCAGGGGCCGGGCTAAGTATTCCGCTTGGGTTCGCTTTCGGGAGCTTTTGTTCCCTGAACGCTTTCCGTAGAGTTTCGGAGCACAGGAATAAAAATTGCGACTTCCCAATCTCCAGCCTGGAGGAGCCAAGAGCTCAGGGCCCCACTTCTCAGTGCACCCTCAGAGAAAAGCCCCAGCCACTCCCATCTCCCTGGCCTCTGGCCGCACTCTGAGCTCACCCAGCCTGTGACTGACTCAAGGTAACCCCGAGCTGAGAGCTCACTCCTCGGCTCTTTCTCTGTAGCTGGCTTCCCCGCTCTAATACCTGCGAGCTCTGCGACACTCAGACACTCCCATCCTTCTGTGACCCAGCGGGACCTGGGGCCACGCTGACCCCGTGTGGGTTTCACCCCGGTTTAGCCTCTGGAGCGATGTCCCTCAGTGGAGCAGACTTTTAAAAGTCCTGATTTAGTGCTCCGTTGCTCCGCCACTTGCCAGGAGCTGGCCCCTCCCCCTGCGGTCTATCTTCCTGTCTCTTTGGATTCACTTCTTCGCCGGTCCTACCTTTCAGAAAGTGGTCAATTTTCTGTTTCTAGAATTGCTGTTCTTCTTCTCTTCGATTTCCCATCGGATTTGTACATGTTTTCAATGATTTGATAAGCTATCTAGCTGATCTCCTGCTACCTGATGTAGTCTCAGCCTGCTACTTCTCTGCCATCTTGACTCCAAGAAAAACATTTTTGAGAACTACGTCTACCTAACATTTATTCTCACAATACCAAGAGCATGTGGAAATAACAATCGACTTGATCAACATTCATGGCAGAATCCAGAATGGCCTGGATCTCTGCCTTATATCATTTAGTCAGTTTGGAAATTGGTGTTTAAATGTGCACAGAGAGGGTCCAGAACATCATATTCAGTTTATGGAACACATAATAATGACATTTTTTTACCTGGGTTACTTAGTAGAGACTAAATACAGTGCAGCCAGTTCCCCCCCCCCCACCCAGTATTGGGATAGATCATTATCTCTTTGGTTGATCACAGATGTGTTAATTTGTATGTACTTAGGGACCATGTTTTATTAATAAAGAAAGAAAAAAAAAGGGCTCCTGGATGGTTCAGTTGGTTAAGCATCTGCCTTTAGCTCAAGTCATGATTCCAGGGTCCTGGGTTCAAGTCCTACATCAGGCTCCCTCCTCAGCAGGGAGTCTGCTTCTCCCTCTCCCTCTGCCTCTGCTTGTGCTCTCTCTCTCTCTGTCAAATAAATAAAATATTTTAAAAGAAAAAGAAAAAGAGAGATGAGGAAAGACAAGAAGAGAAAAAGAGGGGTGGGAGGGGAGGGGAAGAGAGGAGAGGAGAGGAGAAGAGAGGAAAGGGGGCTGATACTGTGAGCAGAGAAAGTAGATTGAGAGAGAGCCACAGAATCATATTTTAAAACTGAAGTTCACTCCAAATGAGATATATACACACTGAGTGGTAAACATATCACTTTCAAACATTGTTGAAATTATCATTTTCCCCTTCTTCCTTTCTTTCTTAAAAAGTTGAATTTAATTAAGTCAAATGAATCTGTAATGGGATTCCATCATGCTGATTTAATTACTAGAGTACATGAAGAGAAAACATTTTTTGGGATATTCTTACTGATTATAGGAAGACAGGAGTCAATGTCCAGAGGAGAGTCATTGTAACCAGTACCACTCTATATTAATTTCCTAGGATTTCTGTAGCAAAATAACACAACTAGGTAGCTGAAAACAAGAGTAATTTATTCCCTCACATTTTGGATGCTGGAAGTCCAAAATCAAGGTGTCAGCAGCAGCACGCTCCTTCTGATGGTTCTAGAGAAGAACCGTTTCTTGCTTCTTCCAGCTTTTAACAGTCCTAGGCATTCCTTGGCTTTTGGCAACTTAACTCCAATCTCTCTGTCTTCACATGGATTTCTTCTCTGAATATGTATATGTCCTCTACCCTTCTTATAAAGTAGATTTAGGGTGAATCCTAAATTTAGAATGATATATTTTTTTTTTGCAATGTGCTCTTTTATTATGTTAGTCACCATACAGTACCTCATTAGTTTTTGAAGTAGTGTTCCATGATTCATTGTTTTCATATAACACCCAGTGCTTCATGCAATACGTCCCCTCCTTAATACCCATCACTGGGCTAACCCATCCTCCTACCTCCCACCCCTCTAGAACCCTCAGTTTGTTTCTTGGGGTCCATAGTCTCTCATGGTTTATCTCCTCCTCCAATTCCGCCCATCCTTCATTTTTCCCTTCCTTCTCCTAATGTCCTCCATGCTATTCCTTGTGTTCCACAAATAATTCTATGGATATATACCATATATCCATATGATAATTGACTTTCTCTGTTTGACTTATTTCACTTAGCATAATCTCTTCCAGTTCCACCCATGTTGATGCAAAAGGTGGGTATTCATCCTTCCTGATGACTGAGTAATATTCCATTGTATGTATGGACCACATCTTCTTTATCCATTCATCTGTTGAAGGACATATCAGCTCTTTCCATGGTTTGGCTATTGTGGACGTTGCTGCTATGAACATTGGGGTGCATATGGCCCCTCTTTTCACTACATCTGTATATTCAGGGTAAATATCCATTAGTGAAAATCCTGGGTTATAGGGTAGCTCTATTAATAATTTTTTGAGGAACTTCCACACTGTTCTCCAAAATGGCTGGATAGATCAATAACTGATAATGAGATTGAAGCAGTGATCAAAAACCTCCCAGAAAAATAAGAGTCCAGGAGCTGATGGATTCCCTGGGGAATTCTACCAAACATTCAAAGAAGAAATAATACCTATTCTCCTAAAGCTATTTAAAAAAATAGAAACAGAAGGAAAACTTCCAGACTCTTTCTATGAGGCCAGCATTACCTTAATTCCAAAACCAGGCAAAGACCCCATCAAAAAGGAGAATTTCAGACCAATATCCCTCATGAATATGGATGCCAAAATTCTCAACAAGATCCTAGCTAATAGGACCCAACAGTACATTAAAATGAGTATCTACCACAACCAGGTGGGATTTACTCCTGGGATGCAAGGGTGATTCAACATTCACAAATCAAGGAGTGTGACAGAACACATTAATAGGAGGAGAGAGAAGAACCATGTGGTGCTCTCAATTGATGCAGTAAAAGCATTTGATAAAATACAGCATCCTTTCCTGACTAAAACTCTCCAGAGTATGGGGATAGAGGCAACATTACTCAATTTCATAAAATCCATCTATGTAAAACCCACAGCGAATGTCATTCTCAATGGGGAAAAGCTGAGAGCCTTTCCATTGAGATCAAGAACATGACGAGGATGCCCACTCTCACCACCATTATTCAATATAGTACTAGAAGTTCTAGCTACAGCAATCAGACTACAAAAAGAAATAAAAGGTATTCAAATTGGCAAAGAAGAAGTCAAAGTCTCTCTCTTCACAGATGACATGATACTTTATATGGAAAACCCAAAAGACTCTACCCCCAACTTACTAGAACTCAGTAATGTGGCAGGATACAAAATCAATGCACAGAAATCAGTTCTTTTCTTATACACTAACAATGAAACTATAGAAAGAGAAATTAGAGAATCGATTCCATTTACAATAGCACCAAAAAACATAAAATACCTTGGAAAAAACCTAAACAAAGAGGTAAAGGATCTATACTCTAGGAACTACAGAACACTAATGAAAGAAATTGAAAAAGACACAAAAAGATGGAAAAATTCCATGCTCATAGGTTGGAAGAATTAAACATTGTTAAAATGTCTATACTGCCTAGAGCAATCTATACTTTCAACGCCATCCTGATCAAAATGCCAATGGCATCTTTCAAAGTGCTGGAACAAAGAATCCTAAAATTTGTATGAATCAGAAAAGACCCCGAATAACCAAGGAAATGTTGAAAAAGAAAAACAAAACTGGGGGCTTCACTTTGCCTGATTTCAAGCTATTATTACAAAGCTGTGGTCACCAAGACAGCATGGTACTGACACAAAACCAGATACATAGACCAGTGGAACAGAGTAGAGAGCCCAGATATGGACCCTCAACTCTATAGTCAAATTTTTAATTTTTGACAAAGCAGGAAAAAATATCCAATGGAAAAAAGACAGTCTCTTCAGTAAATGGTGCTGGGAAAATTGGACAGCTATATGTAGAATAATGAAACTCAACCATTCTCTTACACCATACACAAAGATAAACTCAAAGAGGATGAAAGACCTCAGTGTGTGACAGGAATCCATCAAAATCCTAGAGAAAAACATAGGCAGTAACCTCTTCGACATCAGCCACAGCAACTTCTTTCAAAACATGTCTCCAAAGGCCAGGGAAACAAAAGCAAAAATGACATTTTGGGACATCATCAAGATGAAAAGCTGCACAGCAAAGGAAACAGTCAACAAAACCAAGAGGCAACTCATGGAATGGGAGAAGATACTTGCAAATGACACTACAGCAAAGGGTTGATATTCAAGATCTATAAAGAACTTCTCAAACTCAACACCCAAAAAACAGAATGATTTCTAATTACATTTGCATTTACCCTACTTCCAAGTAATATAACATAATTGACATTCTGGGTAGATGCGAATTCTGGAGAGATCCCAACCCTGGTGTTCACTCTCCAGAAAGGCTCACATATAACAAAAAAAGCCCACATATACAAAGACACATGCAAAAATATGCTTATTACAGAATACATGAGCACCTCTGTAACTTGAGGTCTGGCAGTTAGCACTATCAGGGCCCAACCCATAAGCCTATACACCCACTCTGCAACCAACACAAATCAGGCCGCAGGGAAACATTTCTCCTCACGTATTGTTGTACACCCTTAGGAAAGGTATCTATATAGGAACGCCATAAATACGTGGGTTAAGAGCCGTGATTCCGAGTACAATAAGAGTACAAGTGGTGCAAACACATAAGAAAGAAAGAGACTCATTCATTTGCCAAATACTTCATCCCAAATGGCATGAATGAACCAGACTGTTGCTTAAGTATTGTTTCCCAGTTAGTGCTGAATGTCCACTTACTTGTTTCTCTTTTCATGCTTTAATTTGTGGATCCAATTTGTAATCCAAAATGTGTGTGAACTAGTACAGTTTTCACCAAAATTTCACTTGGCAGCTGAGGAACATTTTGCAATATTAAACTATTGATATTACTCAAACTGGTATACATATTGACATCTATTACCTATCTATAGAGGTCAAAATCTGACATGTATCAAGTACGATACTCTTTACTTGTTCACTACACAAACACTGAACATGAGAACTGTGAATATTTTTATTTTTAAAATATTTAATTAGCTAAATATTTAAAATAATACTCTTATTTAAATAAGTTAGATCTAGATTTTTTATTTTTACTAGTTTTAACTTGAAGCCTACATTTCAATTTTGTTAGAGGATATTGCATATTTTAGAACAAAACCATGAAAATAATTTTAATTTTTTGCATTCTATTTAATTTATATTTCTGATGATAATGTACTCAAATTGTACACTTTACAAATAATTACACTTTGTTTAATTTCTATTGTGATGAAGATACAAATTACGTGCATTTTAAAATTAATGATAATAGAACATAAATCAGAAAAGAATCTTGATTACAGTTAAATAATTAGTGGTTGTGCTGAAATGAAGACAAAAATAAACTTGATACAATAAATATGTAACTTACAAATTTCATGTTTTTATTTTACTACCCCAAACTTTGTCAGCTCATCAACGAATATCCACATCTGCACAATAATAAATTCATTTGTCTGACATCTTGGTTATTTCCAATTATATTAAAATCATAGCTGAAACACATTTTAAATTATTATCATTTTAAAGTTATGTCAATGCAAAAGGATAAAACATTTGTATTTGACAGTTTGTTTGCTGGATTTATAATTGTTAAATATTTAAATTACTAAGAAACAATACTTTATCATGCAACAATCTATTTTATTCATGCTAAGAGGAAATTATTTGATCAACTAATTAGTGTTTTGTCTTTTTTACAAGATATATGGGCCTCTACATGTTCTCTTTCCTGGGGCCCTGCAAACATTAGCAGTGAACAGGATCTAAAAATCTTTCAAAAGACAGGGAGCTTGTGATTGGTAAATGGACAGCTAATTTTCAGGTAAACCTATTTTATTCATTCGCTAGATCTGCTGTAACAAAGTGGCACAAACTGGGTGTCTCCAACACAGAAATATGTCATGTCACAGTTGTGGAACCTGGAAGTCTGAGGTCAAGACGTCAGCCAGCTTGGTTTCTTCTGAGGGCTTGGAGGGGAAAGACGTGTTCCAAGATTCTTCCTTGGCTTGCAAATGGCCATCTTTTTTCCCTGTGTCTTCCCATAGTCTTTCTCAGTATGTATCTATGCCCAAATTCCCACTTCTTAATTGATTAGGGTCAGTCACGTTCCTTTGGGCCCACCCTAATGACTTCATTTTAATTTTCTCTATAAAGACCTTATCTCTAAATATAGTCACATTCCAAGGTACTGGGGGTTAAGACATCAACATATGAATTTGGGGAGAGGACACAATTCTGCACATAATAACTACACAGGGACATGAAGAGGTTTGCCTTTTTTCGTTTTGTTTTGTTTTGTTTTCCTACAGGATTGAACTTTGTTGTCCATAAATACTTGGGTGTTTTTTGCAAGACAATTAACATACAGCAAGTGGTTTTAGCCACAAAGGACAAAAATTATGTAATGATCATTTTTTCTGGATTTGTATTGACTCTCATGTCCTTAAAATCATCAACAAATTTTTATATGATAATAGCTCAGCTGATAGATATAATCTGGTATTCTCCCCAAAAATCCATTTTTGCTGTGTTTGACAGAGGAAGTCGTTTTCTTCAACTTCATTAAGTTTTAGCAATGTTCCATTTTTTTTAGTCTTATGCAATTACTCTTCAAGGTAATAAACATGAGTCATTCTTTTATGATTGCTAATCTATTTTTATGTATCTGCAAAATATATAGATGATGAACTTTAATAAAATCTGAAGTGAGATCCCTTGAGGCCATTTTCAGATGATTTTGCTACAGACTTTAGTGAGTAGCAATCCAGTTAGCTTAGCATACAGTGTGTTTGCCTTTAAAATAGATGGGCTAATGAGAAGCATGTCTGTGCTGGCCTGGTATAATGGCTTGGCCTCAAAAACTGGTTGTTAAAACTACACACCATCCAAGACCTAACTGCCAATGATTCAATGGTGTAACATAGTTTAATTGAATATACTTTCAGCTTGGAAAAGGTAAATAGGAAACAAGGCAGCAAGAATAAGCATGTCTGCAAATATGCCATCTAATTTTGTTTCTGGAAGAAATCCAGGAGATTACAGGATTAAGCAAAATCAGATAATTCAACTAGTTTTCTCTTCTGAAGAAATATTCTGTCCCACATAATCAGTAAACAATTGAACTACTTATGGGTTCTATCCAGGAACTAAACGTGAGGCTCACAATCCTGGCAGCACAGAAATTTGGTCCCCAAAATGCAATCACAGGTACTTCTTTTTGGAAGAGCATCCTCTAGTGTCTTTCTCTCTCATATTTCTACCAAATAGTATGTATATTTGCTCTCCAAATCATACTTTTCTTCTACATTATATTGAATTTTATTACATCCCTGTCTACCCTATCCCTTTATTGTAAATCACTACTCTTCATTGTAAATCACTAATGAAAACCCACTTTCTAACCTTTCATTTTAAATTCCCAATCATAACGTGTCACACAATTTAAAAATGAGATAAGAATGGAATGAAAATGAATTTTAAATTCTAAATCAGAGAATGAAAAGGGTCTTCAAGAAACCAACTTACTGAATTCCTCATTTGCAGGTAACTGGACATCTTTGCTAGTGACATGAATCCCATACAAACCCAGAAACATACAGGGAAGTTCCATGAGCCCTTAAAAATGTTTTTTTAATGTATAAACCTATTGCTGATGGCACACTTTCTCTCAATAGTGATATTCACTGTGGCCACGAGTGTGTCAGTATATATTTCTCTCACTAATAGAAAGTAGAGAATTGGTAGCAGGGTATCAGCTCTCCGTCCTTTGGTCCCCATGCCACACAGAAACTGAACACCTACTCGGTCCCAGTCCTCTGAATCAGTGGCCATTTTTCAGAAGTGTTATGTCAATCGCCACTTGAATACCCAGGGTGCTTTGAAATTAAGACATTAGAAGTGTTCTTCTTACTTTAGTTACTTTATTTATGACAACTATTACCATGAGCTCATGCTGATTGAGACATAAATTTGTTAAAATTTTATATGTATATGTATCGATTTTCTGCATGTGTCAATTTCCTGTATTCTGTTCCACTAATAATTTTTACATCTCCTTAGGAGAAAAAAGTCTATTCTTCATCTTATTTCCAAAATTCCCAGGAAGGGTCTGACACATTAATAGGTGATCACATATATCTAGTTGAGTTTGGCAATCCTTAAAAAATGATGTTCCTGATGGCCCCTCATGAAGATAAGTTTATTTTTTACTGAGGGCTTTATATTCCAGTTTCTCTGTTTTGTGAGAGATTCTTCTTTATTTATAGCTAACTGAAATTCCTCTTATTTTCCTATAAACCAGTTTTCTCATTTACATATTCCAGGACAAAGGAAACATTAATGTAGCATCCCTCATTTGTGCATAAAACATTTTGACAATCAATTCTTATTTCTGGAGTTTGACCTTCCCTCCATAACTCTGACATCTGCTGTTATCAGAAAGTGGCTTCAATTACAATTGTGTGTGTGCATGCGTGAGTGTGTGTGTGTGTGTGTTAGGGCCATTGTGTTAATACAGATGGCAAATTGAATATTATCTAATTCCACTCAAGAAACCCACAAGTTATGCATCAGTGTTCTATGCCTAGCATGGACACAGACCATTCTTAGAAACAGAAGGGGATGCTGACAAATCACAGTACCCTCTAGTAAGCTGAATTTGAAAACTAGCTGCAAAACATTAAAAAAATAGGAGTCCCACACAAAACTAGAGGCATGAGACAAAAATCCCTACTGAAGTTTTCCAGGAATTTACTAAACTATAAATCAAACTGATATGTGTATTCTGGTTTGTTTTTTATTTGTTTGTTTGTTGTTTGTAGCTGATATAACTGGGTGCTAGTTCAGTATAGCAGAAAACATCTGTGTGTGTGTGAGTGTGTTGGATGGCAGACTGGAAATTCTTGGCAACTGAAAAGATCTAGATTTGTTTGATGCTAAGATATGCTTTCCCACTGGTAATTACCATATCCTTAAATCTTTGGAAAAATACCACCTCCCATTAGACATGCTAGTTATCATCTACAAAGGATGTAACATTTCTACAATTCTCTGCTACTTACTAATTTGAGGAACCTAGGTTAAGTGTTCTAAACTTGAGCTATCTCATCCCTTAAAGGAGAGTAACAACACTTGCTAGGACTGCTATAAAGATTAAATGGATAATGTCTATAAGCACCTGCCAAACGGTACTTCAATAAATAAGGCATAATACCTTTGGCATTGTGAAAACTTACAAAATATTGGTGGAATATATGGTTGAATAAAAATGTACTGAAGAATATACTTTGTTAAAGAATAATTTGGAAACAAACCTTTATATAGGAGCCAATCTGAAAGAGCTCCCAAGAGTCAAATATAAAAAAATCTGAGCAATAAAATCATGTTATATTGTATTATAACCCAAAGTTTAAATTAAATATGAGCCTATACTGATATAAATAATGATAGAGTGAGTAAATAAAAGGGGGAGAAGGGACAGATCTTTCTTATGAAAGAATTCCAAATAACATATGTAGATAATCTCCCTCTACTATTTAACCCTCCCTCCCATTTGAGAGTGGCTGGACATTGAATTTAGTGACTTTCTTACAAAGAATATAGTAGGGAAAGGGGAAAAAGAATAACTTCACCATAGGGAAATGTGGAAAACAGATCTTAACCAAATGATCAAGGTTAACCTCACCAGGGATAAGTCACATTGATATCATATGTTCCCTGATAAAATGTGATTAATGTGAAGAGAAAGACATTTCATGTCTGTGGTGTTTGTCACAAAAACCCATAACCCCAGCCTGACCGTGAGAAAAACGTGAGGGACACTTTTAAAAATACCTGACTAGTATTCTTCAAAACTGGCAAGGTCATGAAAACAGAGCAAGTCTGAGAAATTTTCACAGATCAGGGGAGACTCAGACATGACAAGTAAATGCAGTGTGGTGTCCCAGATTAGACCCTGGGACACAAAAAGGACATTAATGGAAAAGCTTGTGAAAAAAAAAAAGTCTGTAAATTAGTCTGTAGTATTATACCAATGTTAATTTCTTAGTTTGGATAAGTGTGGCACAGTTCTGTAAGGTGTCAAGATCGGGAGAAACTGAATAAAGGATATGGAACTTCGGTACCACCCATTCAACTTTTCTGTAAATCAAAAATTATTCCAAAATGAAAATATCATTTTAAAAAGAAACCTTTATATGTAGCATCACTCCTTATTAACTAGTTTTCAAGCACAAAGAAAATCGACACAGTTACACAAACTGAAACCCTGCCTCTTCTCTGGTTCATCTGTAATATTGCACCACAGTGTTTAGTGAAGTCATGAGGCTTAATCAACTCAAAAAGCAACATTATAAAGCTCTTTGAAATCCCAAGATGAAAGAAAATTATATAAGTATGTAAATAAAGTCTCAGCTTGGCCATTCAAAAATGTTCCTGGGTACATGAGGCCTAAATAAGAGACGAATCTTTGTAAGTTGTTTTCTCTAATCAAATCCATTCAGCCTAGAAGTGCGAGCGCACCATGCCAAAATGACTGACTACAAATTGAAAAATCCAATCAATTGGATTACTTAACACCATGATCATGCGGTCGTAGCCCCAAAATTTCGTTTTTCCTGCTGATTTCATCTGTGTTTTTGCTTTTTGCTTTGAAAGTACTGGAATTCAGACTTCATGCAGAAACAAAGACATTTTGCTGTCCATGTGAAAACTGACAGGCAGCACTTTGATACTCTCGTATCATGAGGTGAGAGCCATTGTCTGGTTGTTGGTCTGGCAGACATTCTGCCCCTCTGCAGAAATGATGCAATTCAGCTGGAGTGACTGGATTGTCTTCGTGAGAGTTCTCTATTTTTTGACAAATTTCCTAGAGCCTCATACTCAGGGTCATCACTGGGTAATATTTAACAGGGGCAAAGCTTCACTCTCTGTGGATCCTACAGATTCCCTCTGACACCCGCCCACCAGTCTTGGCCCCAGCCTTTGACCTTCCACATCATCCAGTTTGAATTTTTGGTTTTAACTGATGAGTAAGCTTGTAGCAGTTTGACACATATGGTTAAACAGCCTGTAGCTACATCTTTGCCAAAATTATATTTGATTTTGTCAGCGCAAAGTGATGGTCAATTTGGTGAACAAAAGTTTTAGTTCAATTATTGACAAATCTGTCCCGCTTGCATTGTTGGTTTCATCAGAAGGTTGATTTCACTAATCCAAAACAGAACTTAATTAGGAAGTCTTCCTTTCTTGGTCTCAAAATATTCATTTATAAGTCAGTTCATATAACAAAGAAAGCATGGGTTTTAGAGTTATAAAGATCTTCCTGATAATTTTATGAATGAGCTATGTGACCCGGCAAGCCACTTAACCTCTCTGAGCCTTAATTTATTTTTCTGTAAAATGATAATTAAAAGTATCAACCCTACACAGGTATTGTGAGGATGGAATAGATTTAAATATGCAAAAGTACTTTGCATGATGCCTGATTCAATAAGTTTCCCTTTGACATCAAAGTGATGTCACAGACAGTGGTAACATTCCAAGTAGTTCCCAAGGAAAAAACTAGGTAGCCATACTATATATGCCTGTCTCAATAAAGAACATAAATTCAAAGAAAATATATTATCATATCCCTAACATATTCCTAATCAATAAACGTATGACATTTTCAAAATGAGGGACCCAATTTGTGTTCCTACATGAAATCTAAATATCTTGATTGTTGGCACTTTAAAAGAAAGTGTGTTTAGTAAAGATAATTGAAAGTACATAGAGTTTTTCTCATGATTTTTGTGTTTATCTAACAAATGTCTTTTTCCAGGCATTATGCTGGGCACTGGAAGTAGGAAAAACAAAACAAAACAAAAAACAGTGACCCAATGAAGTTGGGGAGACTGTCCTCTTGTCAACAGTCTAATGAGGGAGATACTTAAGAAAAGATTAATAACTCGAGGCTCAGGTAATGCCTCTGAGTTGCATGGGTGAGAATGACAGGGACGAGGATTTCCCCAAATGATAGAGACAGAGGAAGGTCAGGGTAGAGAATCAGGAAGGGTGCTCATAGGTGAGAATGATCTATGGTATCAAATATGAACTGAATTGTGATTGTGAAAACAGGAATAAGAGGATTTGTTTGTGCTTCCCATGAGGGAATGAGCCAGAAGGGGAAAGAAAATGAAATGGTGAGGAAGAGATACTGTTTCCCTCCGTGATGGGTAAACATGGGAGGAAACAGAGTGTCACCAGCTGTTTGCATGGAGAGACCTATATTTGTGAGACTGGCTTTTGCTGCCAAGAAATGAATGCAAAGGTAGTGGATCCCAGAGCAATATATAGGTGATCTAAATGCAGCTTGCCTGGATAACAAGAATGTCAGCAACAGGGCTACACCAAAAACCCTGAGTGTTAGGAAGGAGCGTTTAAAGACAATAACCTGAAGAAGGATTTTTCTTTACCTGACAGATGCTTCAAACCTTTGTGAGTAACGTGGAATTTTCAATAAGCCCTACTGATATAAGGAATGAGTCACTCTTGCCTAATAAGTGAAAAGAATAAACTTTTAGAAATGAAATCAAGCCTTCCCCAGCCTGAATGGTTTATTTCACAACTTAAAGTTTAACATTAAACAAATATAACTCGAGTCACAGTGCAACGATGATTGATGTTTTTCATCAACATCCAATTATCATTCCATCAGGCACTGTTGACTGGGCCAAGTAAAACACAGAGTATGCATCTAGAAAGGGTTATTCCTATGCCTTTCCAAAATAACTTGCAGGATACGACTACACTTACTGCATCTCTGACTTGTTAGATCATGTCACAGGGAACCTCTACAAGTAAATTTGGGTGTTGTGTTATCACTTGTGCTTTCCAATGAATATTAATTGCTTTTGCTATTTGAAGTTAAAGAAAAAAACAAAACAAAACACCTTTCATCTCTTTAAGTTATTTCATTAGAACAATCTGTATCTGCGTGCTTTTTGTCTTTTGTTAGCTGTGAAGGCAGCCACTTAGGTACTGAGCATGATGTCAGGCTGTGGTGCGAGGTCTTGCAGGAGGTGGCTGCGAACTGAAGAGATTTCAGAAAAACAAAAACAAAATAAAAACATCCCTTTGACAGGGCTTCAAAGGAAGCCATCACATTCAGGAACAGCTCTTCAAGAAAACACAATCACTTCCCATTTTGTTCTGGGCTAAGCCAGTGGTTCAAAAGAGGAATGATGGATGGCTTGGAGGCCACTGTGGTAAAAACGCCTCACGTTCACAGGGATGCCTTTTGTCCCAGATCACTTTGCAAGCAGCTCCCTCAAAGAGGCAGGAAGCTTTCTCACCACTTCTGAAACTATTCTCCTCTGGGGAGGCAGCAACAGCTGCTTCACCATCAGCAGTTACTTGCTGAGGAACACAAAGAATGCACCTTCTTTCTGAAACTGCAGGGAGTGCTGAGCATTGAAATGTAATTAATTGCTCAAACTGGAAGTTGGCCAGAACCCCAAGGCTAACAACGTACACTTACAGGGGAGAAAAGAAAAGCTTTAATGAACTTAGAAAGAAGAGATCTAAAAATTATATCAAAACAGACAACACAACATATCCTGCCCTGGCTTACTTCAGCAGGGAATGGCTTGATGAGAGGAGGGGGGAAAGAGGCTGGGTCTCTTGGAATCCTGGCTATCCACAGTGTGAATGAAATCACTCAGATGACTTTGCCCCATTTCTAAAAACTTGCCTCCACCTAGAATGATAATTAGGAAAAAGATATGGCTTGAATTGATTATTAATTTAGTCTTAAACTCAGTAAATAGGGACAATTTCCTACTAAGGACATGAGTTCCTGTTTAAGTGGAATCTTCCAAAGTTCATAAAGAATCTAGAAGAATGTCAGAGCAGCACTTGAACCTTAGCCCTGGTCAGGTTAATCTCCCCTATCATTGAGGCCCACTCTGCACAGTAAAGGAGAACAGAGGGAAATGGGCATCTAGCCATGGAAATTTAAATTGAATTCAATTCAGCCAACATTTGTAGGCCAAGTGGGTGCTAAGAGATGCAGAGCATTATAAAATGTATTCAAGATTTTTTAAAAAAGTGTTAATAGGCAATTCAGGGCTTTGGAAGAAAGTAGAGGAAAAAGAGACAGCCAGCCTTCGACTTGAAACCCAGAGCTTTAAAGGGAACCCAACTTTAAGAGCACTGACTACTCAAAAGGAATGGGCTTAGAAAGCACAGCCAGATGCACCAGATACAGCACACAATGTTCAGAATTGCTGTTTCTGTATGGGCAGGACATGAGAGCTGCCGAGTGGGATAGTGATTTCCTAATGGGTGGGCATGGCCTCTGACAGAGGATCCGGGGCAGGAGACAGTTAGCAGACAAGAACCTTGGAGACTGTCATTCAGCCTTTCAACAAACACATATTGGGTATCTACCACGTTATAGACATTATGCTATGTTAAGGTTTAGTGATCAACATGATGGACACTGCCATCTGGCAAGTTACTTCACAGGCAACAGTAAGCCAGCAAGGGACCTGTATTCATGGGTCAGGCTCTACTTCTCCTTGGCAGGAAAATCAGAGGCCACCATTCAGATTAGACATCCCCCCTCAAGACAATGACAGAATACAGATAAGTAACTAAGAGACATGACAATTAGAGTCTACTGAACAACTATTTTTCAAAGTTTCACAAAGCCATGTAATACTCTTGCATTGGTAAAGAGCAGAGAGGAGAAGGAGGTCTTCATTCTGAACAGTATATCTATCTGCTTTCCTCTGGCCTCCCTGTAAACAAACTTATTTTGTCCTGGTTGAAGAATAAATTATCTCATGTAGGGATTAAACTATAAAAGTAACACCGTGCTCTAATTCATAGATACTTCATTTGTTCTATAAGCATATGCTGTGTATTGGCACTGTGCCAGGCCTTTCAGATGCCAAGATGAACATAATACAAGTCCTGCCCTCAAGGAACTTATAGTCGATGGGAGAAGGCAGACAAGCAGACTGCCTATCATGAAACAATACAATAAATGCCTTAATTGCCATTTCTCACTCTACTTGCATCTTACTGGGATTCTGGTCCAGAGGACTCAAGATGGAATTTAGGGGTTAGAGGGCAGAAACTCATCACAGAGTTGATGGGAAGCAGAAAGATCCACTTCAGGGCGAAACTGAGTCAAAATGCTTCAAGTGATCCAAAGGCTAAATGGGATTCTAAGACGAGGTGACAAGTCCAAAACATGTAATACTGCATGGATCTAGAATGAAGGAGAGCTTTCTCTGTGCCGGTGACAAAGGGCAGAATACTGCTCAAGAAGTGAAAATAGAGCTTATTGGTCTCTGGCTTTACAAAGAGGGGAGGAAGAGGGAGGCCAGGCAAGTCTCAACAAGTCAGTATAGGAAAAATTAAGGCAAATGCATGAAGTTCTGAGAACAGAAAGGGTGAGTGTGGGGCTTCAGTTGTGGGGCAGCAGGAGATGCAGGGGAGAGTAGGCCCACAGAGGTATTAATAGAAGGAGTGACTGATTCTCTAAGAATGAGCTGGAGTTAACCAGATGCAGGGAAGAACATTCCAGAAAGAGGCAACCTCACCCCTCATCCCTGCAAAGACATGGCAGCTTCTGAGACCCTGTCACAGTTGGCCTGAGGGCTGGACTCTGGATCAGAGGCAGGAGAGGAGGTTAAACTGGAAATCAAAAGTCAGATTAATGTTATTTTCATCTTAACTCTTTAATGGAGGATGTATATGGAGAAAATGTTTCTGTTTACATTCTTTGGATAGCTGACCTATAAATCACAAACTTATAAATTCAGGGATATTGTAGAAAACTATCCAATAAAAATTATTTTTATTGACTCCCTCAAAAATTAGTTTCTATTTAACCCACCATAAGTCAACTGGAATTATTTGTGTCTTGCTAACAGTTCAATTCCTTCTTCCTTTCTTAGGAAAGCACTAAATCTGCTTTGTCCAGTTAAAAATGAACACTTAGCCATTTTCATGCCTCCTGATGAAATTACAGGCCTTTATATGATCCTGGTACTTAATCATTGTTAAATATAAATTTAACTGCTGAGGGTTTAAGTTGCCTGGATTTTATTTTCAGGTCTTCAACCTCTCATATATTTATTTTCTCAGATTTCTTGACTTAGAAATTACATGGATAGATTTAGTCATTAGCCACAAATTAAAGATTTGCCACAAGATACTTTAGTCCTTTGTAGGCTAACATTCCATTGCTGGCTATTTATGGGATTAATCTTTAAACTAAACAATCCAACATGAGGTGGCCCTCAGTTTCTGTCCGATTGTTTAAAAAATTATTTGGGTGCTTGTGGTGGTGATCTATATTAAAACTGTTCTTAATTACAAAAATACCATCTCTGGATCAATGTGTCCCCAGATAACATTAGTTTCATCTCCACGCACGTTCATTTAAACATCACCAAATGCACGACCACATAAAATTACTGATTAAACTTTTGAAACAAGCAGCTGAGATCATTTGGTGCTAATAGTAGCCAAGGCAGAGATTTGTGTTATACACAACAGGAAACTGTGAGCACTTTTATCAGGCCTATTTATTGTTCAGATTAGTTTATAGCCTTTATTCTGGGTGAATTAATAGTAATCCTTTAGAATGACAGAGCACCTTTCTTATGAGAATACAAAGCATTCTCTCATACCTTCTCTAATTCATTTTGTAACATCTCTGTAAAACAGGAAGGGTCAGGTATTCAGACAGGAAACCAAAGCAGATGCTAAATGACTTTCCCCGGGACATATGGTTAGCCACAGACAGAGCCCTAACAAGAATGTGAGTCCCTTGACATCAAGGTCAGTGTTGATGCCATCAGAGTGGTGGTTCTCAAAGGATGATCTGTAAAGGCTCTCAGTTTTATCCACAGGCTGGGGGCTATGAAGTTAGTCAGTTGCCGTGCCTAAAACATTTCCACTCACAGTTACTGTTAATTCTATACAATGAATGTCTGGGATGTGACAACAGCTATAATGTTGCTGGTGTGAGGGCTTCCATCTTGCAAAAACATATAAATAGAGTCTTTTCCCTGAACCTTTCTTCTTGGGATACTATTCTATTATTCCAATTCATTTCTCTCTCTCTCTCTCTGTTCTTTCTCTGCCTGCTCCCCACCCCCCTTCTCTCTCTCTCCCTTTCTTTCCTTCAAGAACAGGACTAAGATATACAAGCTACAATGCTATCATCTTCAAATTAATAATTTAAATATATCACACTATTTAGTGTGGAATGGGAGACACTGATTTTCTATTAGTAAACATTCTAGAAAAACAGATACACTTATTAATAATTCACTTCAATTGACTGACATTAGTTTAGTTCTTGTTCTCCAGTTTTATTTTTGCAACAGTTGTCCAAATCAGATGACTTCTTAGGATTAAAGAATTTAAGATTTGCTAAAGAATTTAAGATTTAAGCAACAAAATAAATTACTTGTTCCCAGTAAACACCACCACACCCACGCATTATTCAGTTTCAGAATTCAGCTGACTAAAACTGCCAAATTAAAAGACCAGTAAACCCTCATATGTGTGCTACCAAAGTCCTAAAACAAAACAAAACAAAACAAATAAAGAGACCAATCATAATATATGGGGGACAAGTTCTAATTTTTCACTGGAGGGCATAATCTGCTTTGGTAAGAGGAGAGTGGGACCACTTTTCATTTTGCTAGTTATATAAAGAGCCCTGTGTAGCATCTTAAAATTGCTGGCACCATATTTCTGATTTTTTCCATAGATCTGTACATCTGCAGCCCTAACCTTTTTCAGAGCTCCAGGCTCACTTTCTAATTGCCTGACTGAGAAATCCTTGTGGAGGTCACTTCTCTACATCAAACTCTGTAGGTGCAAATAAACTCAGCATCTCTCCTCCAAAGCTTGACTGCCAGTTTATGGCATGAGACTCAAAAAAATTACTTTCCCTGAAATCTCCTTCTGCATTTCTATAATCACTAACCTTCTTTTGTTTACTCCTTCATTCAACAGTTCATTCAAGAATCCTTAAGCATGATTTTGGTCACTGGAAAATCAGAGAACCTCAGGAATTGCCTAGTGAGCAATGATAGCTATAATCCAAAAATTATAATTATTACAGTGCTACACTCTAGCTCTGTTACCTCTTCCCTAAATAAATGTAATAATTCTGTACAGGTTCCTTTTCTTCTGCCTCGATCTGTCTATCCTGTTCCTCTCCTTAATCGATTCTATTCATCTCTATAAACAGATTACTTTCTTAACTCCTCATCTCAAATACAGTCTGTGAATTTCCGCAGCCAATGAAATAACTCATCTTATGGTCTTCTGCAACTCCACAGGGTATGTAGAGAACAGCCTCACTCGTACCTGGGGGAGCAGGGTTTAAGACTGAGCCCCACCACTGGTATGAGGTTGACAGTGCCATTTACTACCCTGTGCTTGAGTGGCCCCACTTGTAAAATGAGGTGACCAGATTAAAAATATATACATTTCCAATATCTTTTCCAATTCTGAAACTTTATGCTTTAGTCAATGCAGATCTACTCCAGCAACAGACAACTTGCTTTTCCCAAGCAGTCCCTTCCTCTGCCCCAGCATCCTGACTATATAATGTCCTTCTTTACTCTTCTTTTTCTGCTCCACTGAAAACCATGCCCATCTTTTATGGTTTTATTCAAATGTCACCTCTTAATCCTCTGACTATAAGTGAGATCCTTTTTTTTTTTAAAGATTTAATTTATTTATTTGACAGACAGAGATCATAAGTAGGCAGAGAGGCAGGCAGAGAGAAAGGAGGAAGCAGGCTCCTTGCTGAGCAGAGAGCCAGATGTGGGGCTAGAGCCCAGGATCCTGGAATCATGACCTGAGCTGAAGGCAGAGGCTTTAACCCACTGAGCCACCCAGTGCCCATATATATATATATAGAGAGAGAGAGAATATCTATCTATCTATCTATCTATCTATCTATGAGATCCTTGTCTGAACTCCCCTATGCCTTTGTACCTACCACTTTCTTAAATTTACCAATATTCTATACTTAAAGCATAGGAACATGCATTCTCAGTTATCCCCCCAGCCCCTTATCCTCTCTTTCCTCCCCAGGTAGATTTTCAGCACCAAGACTCCTAGAAAACATCCTGGTGGTAGGGCTGGGAGCTCCTGGCACGTGTACGGTCCTCCGTTTCTCACTGGTCCTACAGTGTTCTAATTGTGATTTGCTTTTCTCTTTATCCTATATTACAATCTAGCCTTAGCAATTTGTAAATCTTCTGCCATGTTTTTATATCCATTTTTTAGATGTTGATTATTCTCTTTTCTTATAGAAGAGAGAAGGAAAGCAGGTATACAGAAGAGGCAGCATTTAGGAAATGGAACTAAATTCTATGTTTTATAGCTAGAAATTATGAATATTTATCACAGAAGATAAATTTGAAAATTAGGAGAAATTTCACTAGAATTGAATGAATTACAGTGTTTATATGATATGGAGGGTTTAAAAGCCAATATAATCTTAAATCATATTTATAAAAGTATCATATCCAGGCCTTAGAAAGTTTATCAATTAATATTTGTATGCAAGTTAGGAAAAAAAATGCTACATTGCTTTAAGCAAAAAAGATCTTGTTATCTCATGCGATGAGCACTGTGGTGATGTCAGTCTATGGAGGGCAGCTAGCTCAATGATAGAATCCAAGAACCAGGCTCCTTTTGTTCTCCAGTGTCAGCATCCTTGCTACATCCTCAAATTTGCATGAGGGATGCTATACGTCCAGGTACCCTGTCCTCATCCTAGGTAAGAGAAAGATAAAAGATGCTTCTCCTGGGGTGCCTGGGTGGCTGGGTGGGTTAAAGCCTCTGCCTTCGGCTCAGGTCATGATCCCAGGATCCTGGGATGGAGCCCCGCATCAGGCTCTCTGTTCAGCAGGGAGCCTGCTTCCCCCCACCCCACCCCGCCTGCCTCTCTGCCTACTTATGATCTCTGTCAAATAAATAAATAAAATCTTTAATAAAAAAAAAGATGCTTCTCCTAGAGGATTTTTGCCTGTTCATTCAAGAAGAAATGTTCTGACTAGTGACTTCTGCTATATAACATTAGCTAAGGATATTCTACAAGTCCTCTCCACCTCCCCATAACTGGAAGAGTCAGGGAGAGTGAATAATTTTCTTGCCTCTGTAATCAAAAGACCCAAGGAGAAATGAAGCATGTGAAACAATAACCTGACTGGTTTTTGTACTGATCAGAATATATCTCAGATAGGGTACTCAATTTTGAGCACCTTCTTCAATATGAAACAGATGACCGAACAGCTGTTGCTGAAGAGAGAAATATTTAACCTGAAGAAGAGGAAGCTGTATAAAACAGCAATGCTAGTCTTGAAATGTCTGAAAAGCTATCATGGGATTTGTTTTGTGTTGTTCAAAAAGTTGGATCCAATAACAATGGGTGAGTCTTGCTGGAGAGCATTTTTATCATAGAGCATCCTTGTTTTCTCGAAAAAATGAACTTAATTAAATCATATTAAGATAAAATTAATGATTATCACACAAAAGGATATCATGGAGCATGAGGTATAGCAGGTATCACAGGATCTCAAAGCCATCGAGCAGCATGTCACTTCCCTTTCTCCCATTTTGCACTTTTGCAACATTGATCTCTCTTCATATATCAGTTCTCTGCTAAACTCATCTTTTTGCTCATGGCCCAATCTTTTGGCTCATGGCCCACCTAAAGTATGCTAAAAGGATGAATTCCTACACCTTAAAAAGTTGCTCTCTGTCTCAACTCCAAATTCCTGGAGAGGAAAATATTTCACTGGACTAGCAAAAGTCGTATGTCCACCCTGGTTCTATCAGGTGTAATCAAGAAAAATATGGATACATGAAACATAGGGCTAACCTTATTTAAACTCTGACAAGACAAATTCTCTAAGAAGACTTGTAGATAGGAAAGAAGTCATGGGCATATCAAGTAAATATTCAATGTCTGCCCTCCGCCATTCATCTTACTCGCTGCTGTCAGGTTACTTTTTCTGAAAGACAGTTCCGTTTACACCATGTATCCACCTATTTACAAACTTTCAATGACTAGACTGCCTATTAAATACTGCCTGGAACTCAAAGTCCTTCACAGTGTGATCCCAATGCACTTTCCTAATTTTATTTTTTACAACTCCCCTTTCTTGCCCTAAGTAGAGATATTATGTCCTTTCCCCTACACATGCTGGCTTGCCTAGGACCAGTCCAAGTTTGGTCTGTTGCTTAGGTGCAATTTTTTTTTTAATTTATTTGACAGAGAGAGAGAGAGAGAAAGGGAGATCACAAGTAGGCAGAGCAGCAGGCAGAGAAAGAGGAGGAAGCAGGCTCCCCACTGAGCAGAGAGACCGACACAGGGCTCCGATCCCAGGACCCAGAGACCATGACCCAAGCTGAAGGCAGAGGCTTTAACCCACTGAGCCACCCAGGCGCCCCACTTAGGTGTAATTATTAAAAGTGACCCCTTGGGGTGCCTGGGTGGCTCAGTGGGTTAAAGCCTCTGCCTTCGGCTCAGGTCATGATCTCAGAGTCCTGGGATTGAGCCCTGTGTTGGACTCTCTGCTCAGCGGGGAGCCTGCTTCCTCCAATCTCTCTCTCTGCCTGCCTCTCTGCCTACTTGTGATCTCTGTCTGTCAAATAAATAAATAAAAATCTTTTTAAAAATAAATAAATAAATAAAAGTGACCCCTTTTACTTTCCAACATGTCCTGATTTAGATGCCAAAGAAATGGTCCCTCTACGTAGATGCTCATCCCTTTATCAACTTTAAACTCCCAAAGCCCAACTGTTCCTCAACATCCAGAAAAAAATACCAACTTATTTTTACATAAGGACTCATCTGACTTATTAGGGTCAAAATAATGCCTCCTTCCTCTTAACTCCCATAGTATTTTCCTCCTTCTCTTTATTATACTTGGCACTTCCTATATTTTATTATAATTGAAACTTCTTATTGTCCTTGTGTTCACCTGGAGGTCTTATTAATTATTATTAATTATATGATTATCTTGCTTTGGTTAGGAGGTAAAACGAAGGAATGTATATTCAGCTAATTTAAGTGGTTATCACACCGCAGAAATGCAGTAAGAAAAGCAACTTTAAGAAAATACAATTGTATGGGTGAGTGGAATCAACTGAAAACCAAATTTTAACATTAACTTAGTGACTGCTATAGAAAGCTGAAACAATACCTTCCCCCCCCCCCACACACACACACTCACACAGACAATTTTCTTGTTACTTTCACTGTCAACTTCCTATTAGCTTGGGAGAATGGCCAACACATCAGCTAACACAACAGGTGTTGTGGGTGGGCATGGGCATGGTGGCTGGGCTGGGCTGGGCATGGTGGTATTTCTGGGTGCAGTTCTTGCCAACACCCACCTCAGACTCTTACCTTTATTTGCAACCCCCTTCCTGGTGCCCAGTTCTAAAGTCAGAGAGTAGGGGCTCTCAGGGACGGATATGTCAGGAGTCAAACTCCAGCTTTGTCACCTCTAGCTCTATGTCTTGGGCAATTTACTCATTCTCTGGAACCTCAGTTTTCTCACTCATAAAATAGAGCGTGACCATGCAGATACCATAAGGATCCCACAGATCCCTAAAATAGATAGCATTTATAATCTGCTTTGCACAGTATGATTCTATAATTATACTTTTATTGTCATATGGTTCAAATTCCATGAAACATGTATCCCTCGGAGAACTGATTGCCAGGGTTTCATAAGGCTATAAATACATTAAACACTGCTGATAGTTGGAGTAAACAATGTTTCACAGGCATAAATGCCATACTTTAAAAAAAATATTAAATATAGTAGAATAGGAAATATAAAAGTATTTTGAATACAGTTAATTTTTATTATTATTTTCTTTATCAATAGAGACTAAAAATCTTAATTGTATCAGATGACTGGGCAGGAGATTTCAGATGTTAAAAGTGACTCTATTAAAAAAAAAAAAAAAGTGACTCTATTTTTGGAAAGAGTAGTAGTTCCTGCATTCACCAGAAGGTGATTTGCTTTCCAATTCCTAATGGACCCTCTCAAAGGAGAATTTTCATTTAGCTGGTCTCTATGACCAGCTACTCTCCATGACATACTAGCCTGCCTCTACTGGCTCAAGCAGGGCTTGGCACTGAGGCTGGGCCAGCACCTCTGTCCAAGTGTTCCAGAAACTTATGTGGGATGTGAGAGTGGGAACTGCCTGCCCATGAATTGTGAGACAGGAACTGAAAGTGTAATCAGGCAAAGAGATTCTAGGAAGTGTCAAATCCAATTCCCAGATGCTTATGCAAATGTGCTGTCAATTAAAAGTTGTGGGCAGGAAAGGAAAGTTCAGGTACAAACTTAAGGAGATACAGGTTAGGGGACCCAAGAAAG
>PISX010025166.1:0-26717 GCA_004024625.1 Mellivora capensis
GAATTGCTAAGGAAATGTTGAAAAACAAAAATAAAACTGGTGGCATCACGTTACCTGATTTCAAGCTTTACTACAAAGCTGTGATCACCAAGACAGCATGGTACTGGCATAAAAACAGACATATAGACCAGTGGAACAGGGTAGAGAGCCCAGATATGGACCCTCAACTCTATGGTCAAATAATCTTTGACAAAGCAGGAAAAATACAATGGGAAAAAGACAGTCTCTTCAATAAATGGTGCTGAGAAAATCATACCTTTTTTTAAGATTTTATTTATTTGACAGAGAGCTAGCACAGATAGAGCAGTAGGCAGAGGAAGAGGAAGAAGGAGGCTCTCCCCTGAGCAGGGAGACCGACGTGGGGCTTGATCCCAGGACTCTGGGATCATGACCTGAGCCGAAGGCAGCAACTTAACCAACTGAGCCACCCAGGTGCCCCTATTAATCATACTTTAAAAGAATTTTGGAAAAACGAAGTATGAATCTATTTCAGGTATTGGTAAAGACTATCCTTTCATCTTTTTAAGAGACTTCACAATTTTCTTTCTGTCTTGTAATTCTGTTTTCCATTCTGTCTTGTCATGGCAGTCTAGCCTAGTTTTCACGTTTTAACTAGTATTGCAGAATGCCAAAGCATAAGAGAGTTGCACAAGTCCCCTTCAGTTAGAAACAGCCTCAGAGGTTTGGATTTGTGGCCCCTTTGCTGTTGATTAAGAAAAGAATGGGCTGGCAACCCTTATTACCTCCTCTCATCTTTGAGTGACTCTGGACTCTATGGTCCAAAATAATCTGGGGGTTGTATTCATGGGCCAGTACCTCCCAATGTATCATATGCTTTCCTCTACCATGGACGCAGACAGAAGGGACAGTTTTAATATTTACTTGCAGAATGGGGTAATCATGGAAAAAGAACTGTTAAACAGTATGTGACTGTATTTTAAATCTCTACCCACTCACTGACTTTCAACTTGCATTACAAGTTTTCTACTTGGCCCCTGGGAGTGAACTGGAATCACCATTACTGTCATGATCCTTAGCTGTCTATTTCTATGACACTGAGTCACCACCCTCTGGAATCAGAAGTCTCAATTTTGCTTTTTATTGCTCATTTATTCCACTTTCATATGTTACTCCAAAAGATCATTATGAAGATGTCAGTCACACAACAAAAGAACATTAAAGGAATAAGACTAATGTAGATATTAGTGCAAAACAAATGTATGAGAGATACTGTCTTGATCATCCATCTCATCAGGGATTCTGGGTTGTAGAAAATATTCTAGTCCTTCTTGGTATCAAGTTCAACTTCTAGACCTCTAATTTCTTTAAGGATCCATCAATCATGTAAGTCTATTTTACTACCTTTTTACTACCTTTTATCTTTCACCATGTCTTGGGCACTATACATGCCATAAGTTTGTTACTAGGTATATAAAATAGTATTTTGTATTTGTCTTGTATTTGTCTCTGAGATTACTTCTATTGATCCTTAAGGCTTGTACTCTTAAGCACTGAGGTTGTCCCTCTCTTGTCCACCATTTATACCAACAGTGCTTTGACCTTGATAATTTCTTCTCTTAAATGTAGCCCTAGCAGACTAGAAATTTCTCATCCATTTAAACTTAGACTGACCTAAATAATAGACCCATTGTGTTGGTTTAAATATCTCTTAGATGCTATAATTACCTACACACTTACTATTACTCTTATATTTACTATTAATTAGGAGGGCTGATTGGCCTAGACTAGGTGTAAGGGAAAAAATGTGGATCCTTGAAATATTTCTTTTCATGATTTTTTTTAGTAACAAAACTTAATGACATCTGTGCCTGTATTTCTTTTTAACAACTTTATTGAAATATAATTATTGTATTGTATGATTTGCCCATTTAAAGTATACCATTCAGTGGTTTTATTATAATTGATTAACCATTACAACAACAACAAAAAAAAGAAAGCCTGTTACTCAGTAGTGATCACTCTACATTTCTCCCCAACTCCTCCCAATCCCCTCCCCAGTTCTAGGCAGCCACTAATCTACTTTTTATCTTTATTGGCTTATTCTGTACATCTCATATAAATGGAACAGTACAATATGTGGTTCTTTGTGGCTGGCTTTTTTCACTTAGGATAATGTGTTCAATGTTCATCTATGTTATAGCATAGCACTTCTTTTTATGGCATATAATATGCTATTATAGGGACATATATATTTTATGTATCCACCTATCTATTATTGATGGATATTTGGATTGCTTCCACTTTTTGGCTAATACTGCTATGAACATTTGTGTACAAGTTTTTGTCTGGATGTATATTTTCATTTCTCTTGGGTATATGTCTAAGAGTACAATTACTGAGTCACCAGTAACTGTATGTTTAACCTTTTGAGGACCTGCAAAGCAACTTTTCAAAGCTACTGCACAATTTTAAATTCCCACCAGCAGCAAATGAGGGCTTTGGTTTGTCTCTGTTTTCACCATTACATCTTTCTCATTATAGTCATTCCTGCTGCTTGTGAAGTGGTATCTCACTGTGGCTTTGACTTCTCTTTCCCTAATGGCTAATGATGGTGAACATCTTTTCATGTGCCTGTTGACCATTTATATATCTTATCTGGAAAACTGTATATTCAGATACTTTACCCATTTCTTAATTGAGTAATTTTTATTGTATTGTAAGAGTTATTTATATAGTCTGGATATAAGTCCCTTATCAGTTATATGACTTGCAAACATTTTATCCCATTTTGTGGGTTGTCTTTTCACTTTCTTGATGATATCATTTGAAGCACAAGAGTTCTTAATTTTGATGATCTGCATTTTAAGTTTTGAAGTTGGGAGTGTACATCTTCTGGGCTCCTTGAATTTCCACATGAATTTTAAGATAATCTTGTCAATTTCTGCAAAGAGGCACGTTGGGATCTTGATAAGGATTGCTTTAAATCTACAGATTAATTTAGAGAGTATTACCATCTTAACAATATTAACTTCTTGTCTATGAACATAAAATGCCTTCCCATTTATCCAGCTCTTCAATTCTTTCAACAATGTTTTATAATTTTCAGAGTACGTTTTACACTTCATTTGTTAAATTTATTCCTAAATATTTTATGTTTTTGTTACTATTGTAAGTGGAATTGTTTCCTTAATTTTGTTTTGGATTTTTCATCTCATATATATAAATATATAGTGCATATATAGAATACATAAATAGTATATTTATAAATATGTGCATGTTATATATAGTAATACAATTGATTTTTGTATATGGAGCCTGTTTTCTGAAACCTTGAAGAATTTATTACTGATTCTGTTAGTATGAGGTATGTGTGTGTGTGTGTGTGTGTGTGTGTGTGTGTATTCCTTGGATATTCTATAAACAAGAATAAGTCATCTGCAAATAGATACCATTTTACAACTCCTTTCCAATCTGGATGACTTTAATTTTCTTGCCCATGTTCCCTGGCTAAAACCCTCTGAATAGAAGTGGCAAAAGCAGAAATCCTTGTCTTATTCCTGCTCTTAGAAGGAAAGCCTTCGGTCTTTCACTGTTAAGCATGATGCTATAAGGAAGTTTCTTTCTATTCCTCGTTTGTTGAATGTTTCTATTATGAAGCCATGATGATTCTATCAAATGCACTTCCTGCATCTATTGAGATTATCATGCAGTTTTTGCCCTTTATTATAATAATATGATTTGTTATAATAATTGATCTTTGGATATTAAACCAACTTTGTTTCCCTTGGATAAATCATATCTGGTCATGGTACATAATCCCTTTATTGTTTGATTTAGTTTCCTAGTATTATGTTGATGATATTTGCATGAATATTCATAAAGAAGACTGGTCTGTAGTTATTTTTTCTTGTGATGTGTTTGGTTTTATAGAATAAGTTGGAAAATATTATTCTGTTTTTTGAAAGAGTTTATGAAGATTCGGTATTAATTTTCCTTCAATGTTTTATAGAACTCAAGTGTCTTCTAGTCTCTTACAAGTTTCACTTTTCTTTAGACTTAAGTGTGTGTTTAATATTAATGTTTCAATATTATTTACTGCTGCACATGGTTTTAACCTGGTTTCTAATAATGTGTAATTTTGGTGCATGTGATACTTTCAGACAATTTTTTTTTTTAGTCTTCACATTCTAAAACACTGTCATTCATTTATTTTAATTTGAATGCTACTTTGTAATTAAAATCCTTCCATTTTTAAATTTTTACTCAGCCACTGCTTTGCAAACAGACCACTCTTAATTTCATAGATCTATATAACTGTTCCTCTGTTTATGAAAGGATGTAACTTTTACTGTAGCCTTTTCTATTCTAGGTCAGAAATGTACATGAGAACTGGAGCCCAGATCCTCTGGCTGGGCCATGACCTATATAGTTCCAGTGGGCTCTCTTGAGAGTCAAATTGCTCAGATCACCCAAACGCTCTGTTGACCAGGGTTAGGGCAAATAAAAGTTGTGGTGGTGTGGTAAAGGCAAGATTAGTAAATCCAAAGGATTCCTGCATTCCAACCAAAGACACCATGCCTCCTCATGGCGCTGATTTTTCTTAGATTTTTACATAAACACAGCTCTTCTACACTTATCTTCCAAAGGCTCTAGTCTCTAAGTTTCCCTACAGGCTTTCTGACCCAGTAACCAACCCCCAGATTAATAATGATTTTCTACCTCTGAAAATATTAACACTCATTTCAAGGCAACTGGCAGAAACTTAGTTTCAATGAGCTTCAGCCACAACAACAAACAAAAGCTCATATAATAAAGAAGTTCAAGGAGTGAGTATCCCTTTATGCTTGGTTGAATTCAGAAGTTCAAATAATATCTTTTCATCTTTATTTTTTCCTCTTTCTCTTCATCTTTCAGTTCTGTATTTCTCTGTTTCTTTCTCACTTGGGCTCTTACATGAGCACCATCTGCCGCTCTAGTCATAGGTGGCTCTTTGAGTGAGAAGAGTACCTCTTGCTGGAGGTGCTGGAGAGAACATGATTGGCTCAGCTTGGTCACGTGTTCAATCCTGAATTAATCCTTGCACAGCCAGGCATACTCTGATAAGTCAGGCCTGGGTTTGTGCCTATTCCTCATTCCTCTGAGGGGAAAGGAAAACAAAATCACATGGTAATGTGTTTCCCAAAAGAAAGAGGGATTCTATCCTCAAAAAGAATTGGAGGTAGGCCTGTAGGTCTGTCCAGGACAGACAAAAATGATAGCTTCTCAGTCTACATTCTGAAACCCACCATCAAAGTGACAAGTTCTTATACTCTTGCTAACAACTTAACATAATGTGCAATCCTTATCACCTGCAACAGGTACTGTTGATTTAGCAGCCTGAGAATGAGCCTGAGATTCTATCTGAAATTTACTGATAGAAACAACAACGGGGGTGGGGTGGGGGGGAATAAAACACCCACAGTCTCTCTTGTATTCACAGTTGCTCTCACAACTCTCCTGGATGCAGACAGCCAGATGATATTTAAGTGGAACCAAAGTAATTTCTTAGATTACATATTTTTTCTTCCAGAAAATTTCCATTGTCAAGTTCCTCTCACGTTTTTTTTTTGTTTTGTTTTTGTTTTTTTTTTAAAGTATTTTTTTTTAATTTTATTTATTTGTCAGAGAGAGAGAGAGAGAGTGAGAGAGCAAGCAGAGGCAGACAGAGTGGCAGGCAAAGGCAGAGGGAGAAGCAGGCTCCCCGCCGAGCAAGGAGCCCGATGCGGGACTCGATCCCAGGACGCTGGGATCATGACCTGAGCCAAAGGCAGCCGCTTAACCAACTGAGCCACCCAGGCGTCCCTCCTCTCACGTTTTGACAGACCATCAATATCAGTTTTGCTCCCCACCTGGATCCTTGCACTTTGTCCCTGTACTGAATAGAACTTTTATTTTGGTTCAAGGACTTTCTCCAGAGTACCCTGGACTTCCTGGCCTTCCCTGTCCAGTTTTAATTGCATTCTCCTCCCTACTCCTATACTCATGTTAATTTATGTAGTATCTTTTTTCAGTTCTTAGACTTAGTCTCTAAACTTTTGCTTCTTTTTTATCATGCAAATTCTTCTATGAGCTAAACCTTAAGGGGCTATATGACCTCCTAGATGTTTTTTCATGAAACTCTTCATGTAGGACTCTACTAATTATAACTTCCTTTTATTTGCACTTCAAATAAATAAAGCACTGTTTCATGTTGGTCTGAGTAACTGTTGTTTGTCCTGTTTGGGAAAGACATAGAAAAGAGTCTAATAACGTGGTGTATATAACATATAAATCAGAATCACATAAAAATAAATTTTTAACTTTTTAAATGTGACTGCTACTCATTTGATTAGATTACAAGTGAGGGTGAATGATCAGGGAACATTGTTAGAACATGTGTCTTTTGGGGCACCTGGGTGACTCAGTTGTTAAGCGTCTGCCCTTGGCTCAGGTCATGATCCCAGGGTCCTGGGATCAAGCCCCACATTGGGCTCCCTGCTCAGCAGGAAGTCTGCTTCTCCCTCTCCCACTCCCCCTGTGTGTGTCTCTCTCACACTGTGTTTCTCTCTGTCAAATAAAAAATAAAGTCTTTTAAAAAAATGTGTCTTAGAAGCCAACAGCCTAGAACTCGGACCCATGATGGTAGCATACAGAAAGATTACGTTAATATTATGTAACATAATTTTACAAATACTTCCACTCATTATTCCAGCACACAGATAAATAGGTTGTTTTTATTTTATTTTAAGATTTATTTATTTATTTGAGAGAGAGAAAGAGTGAGTGGGGGGAGGGGCAAAAAGGGAAAATTTCAAGCGACACCCCAGTGAGTGTGGAGCCTTACTCAGAGCCCAGTCCCAGGATCCAGAGATTATGACCTGAATGGAAATCAAGAGCTGGGTGCTTAACCGACTAAACCACTCAGGTGCCCCATAAATAGGTTCTTAATGGTGACTGAATTTTCTTTTTCAGCAACTTCTCACTCCTGAAAATTTAAAGTTAAAAAATTTAACTTTAAAAAATTTTAAATTCAAAGTGGTCTTTGTCCTATGTCATAGCCTCTTAGGTCAGTAGATGGGCCCCTCCATTACCAGGATGACTGGACTTTGTAAAGTCCTTAAGATAACACAATGAATCTTGTAGTAGCCATTCATCAAACATAGTGAGATTTAAGAGATTCCTCAGCCCTCCTTTCATAATGAAATTGCCCTCAATTTCATAGCTAAAAGGAAAAGTAAGAATTCAAACAAATTAAATCTGATAATTCAAAGAATGTTTTTATGGATAAAGAATATGTGTGTGTAAGTGTATATATATGTATGTATATATACCTATATGTAAATGTGTATGTGCATATATGTATACATACATATACAGTGGAATATTACTCAGCCATCAGAAAGGATGAATACTTACCGATTAGAGAAAGACAATTATATGGTTCCCTCACATGTGGAATGTAAGAAATAGCACAGAGGATCATAGGGGAAGGAAGGGAAAATTAAGACGTAATCAGAGAGGGAGACAAACCATGAGAGACTCTTAACTATAGGAAACGAACTAAGTGTTTCTGGAGGAAGGGGGGGTTGGGGTAACTGCGTGATGGGCGTTAAAAGGGGCATATAATGTGATGAGCTGTGGGTATTGTATACAACTGAGGAATTATTGAACTCTACATCTGAAACCAATGATATACTATATGTTGGCTACTTGAATTTAAATTAAAGAAAAAAACAAAGAATGCGTTTAGAAAAATTTCAGAAGGGTTCCTGTTTAATGTATGTACTTTGGAGTTGTAGCTACAGTTAACACATAGAGCTATTTATTTTCCTTAATAACCATTCTTGCTTTCCAAATATTTTTATTCTTTCAAAAGACAGGGCTTTCTTTAACTAAACAATGACAAATTTTTATTTTCATGCAGTATTTGCGACCAGCTCTTCTTAAAATAAATGAATTATGCTATCATTTAAGTTTTATGGGACTTTGTCATATTGAAAAATGTCATACCTACACCCTGCAAGAATTTAAAGTTGCACAAATCATACGGTTAGAAGAGGTAAGGAATTTTGTCTATAGCTTCAAGATTTTTTTCTCTTGTTGCTTCTTTGCTATTACTAATTATACATATTCATCAATGTCTAGGTGATAGAGCACCTAGAAGAATTTCGAAATGAGGCAAAAAATGTGGTCAGGAAGGCTTGTCAAAATGCTCTTCATGCTGAAGGATTTATTCCTGATGACTGTCTGCATAAACCTTTTGATGGTATGAAGGGGAAACCACTTTGATAGAACAGAAGTCATGGCTTTCCGAAAAATTACCTTTTTCTACTTTTCTTAAGTTTAAATAATGATCCTATCTTTTTCAGTTCTTCCAAATGTCTACTTGATACATTACAAATTCAGTATATATTGTAGAAGGGGAAAACACAGTGAATGCGGAATTTTCCTTGCATTACCAATTCTTATATATGTTATTTTAAACTGGTTACAGAACCTTCATTTCATAAGCATTTTATAGAGGAATCAGGGCCTCTTGTTTAAAGGTATGTCCAACCTACCAATACAGACAATAGGTTTGTTAAAAGTAAGCAACTGGGTGGATCTCAAGTTGGCCCCAGGTGACATGAACTGTAAAAGAATAACTAAAATTCAGGGGGAAAAGGAGGGTGGAGGTGTTCTTGGGAAAGAGGTAGCATGGTATACAGATCAAATCTGAGTAAGGGGAATGTTAATGAACTGTCTGCAGTCCTTTGTTGAATTGAAATCCTTTAATGTGTTAATTCTTTTGGAGAACTGAGCTGTTTTCTAGAGTTTGAAGTATCTCATTAACTAAACATTTGTTTTTTAATTTATCCTTTTTTCCCCATTTTAATGCCAATGTGGTTAACATACAGTGTTACATTAGTTTCAAGACATACAATGTAGTGATTCAATAATTCTATGCATTATTCAGTGCTCATTGTGATAAGTGTACTTTTAATCCCCTTCACATATTTTCCCCATTCATCCGCTCATTTCTCCACATAACCATCTGTTTGTTCTCTGTAGTTAAGAATGTTTTTTGGTCTTTTTTCCCCTTTGTTCATTTGTTTTGTATCTTAGATTCCACATATGAGTGAAATCATATTTGTCCTTCTCTGATTTATTTCGCTAGGCATCATCAGGGAAATGCAAATCAAAACCATAATGAGATTATCACCTCATACCTGTCGGAATAGCTAAAATAAAAAACACAAGGAACAACAAGTGTAGGCAAGGATGTGGAGAAAAAGGATCCCTCGCACACTGTTGGTGGGAATGCAAACTGGGGCAGACACTGTGGCAAACAGTCTGGAGGTTCCTCAAAAAATTAAAAATGGAAATATCCTAAGATCCAGTAATTGCGCTACTGGGTATTTACCCAAAGAATGTGAAAACACTAATTCAGAGGGATAGAGGCACCCCTATGTTTATTGCAGCATTATTTACAATAGCCAAATTATGGCAGCAGCCCAAGTGTCCATCAATAGATAAACGAACGAAGAAGACGTGGTATAGGTAAAGACAATGGGATATTGTTCGGCCATAAAAAGAATTTTACCTCTCTTTTAATCCACAGTGAAAGAAATGAAATTTTTACCCAAGAATCCTTGACGTTGTCTCTTCTGTTGTTCTTAGATTGCTGTAAAGTGCAGGACGGTAGGGGTCTCCTTGAGTCGCCTGCCTATGTGGACTCTGACAAAATGACATGCACGGAGCAGGCCTGCAAGAGACACCACTGCCTGAGGCTAACGTGGTAAATGAGTACCCTCCTTCTCAAGAAAAACTAGAGCATCCACCCTTCTCTAGTTTCATTAAAAATTAAAGCCTTCATCAAAGGATTCACAAACAGTGATGAGAGATTTGGGGGCTCTGGTAACCTGAATGCAGGCCCAGAAGCTCACCCATCCAGCTGCCACCCAGCAGAGCAGCCCCTGGGAGTCAGGCTGCTGGAGAGTGGAAGTCGTGCCCAAGGCCAAGTGCTCCTCCTCTTTGGTCTCTAAAGCTCAGCTTGGAGAGTAGAGCAGGCCGCGAGGAGAAGTCAGATCCGTGGAGAGTTGTGGGCCTCCTCCAGTGCACCTGGAGGGCCCACTACTTCAGTTTGGTCACTAAAGAAGCACAGATCACTGCATTGCCACACAAAATTCCACCCTCTCCCTCGGGCGAATTTTGCACCTGGGAGACCAGGGTGGAAAGTATTCCCTCCAGAGCGTCAGCTGGATCTTGACATTGTTCCAGAGTTTGGATTTCACACCATTCTAAAGGCTCATCATTACAAATAATTTGCAAACAAAAACACCAAATGTTATCTGAAAAGTTTTGTGTGGCACTAAAGAATATTGTTACTGTTACTCAGTGCCCACTAACTTAGTCTGACTTTGATGGCTGTATAGTTAATTAATCTTAACTGAGCACTGGTTTATATATGAAATAACAGGATAATAATGGCTGTGTCACAACAGAGGTCAATGGAGCAATCCCTGAGGCCACCATCGGAGTACAAGTCACAGAGGCTCCTTGGCCTTCAGTTGAGTAGAATATAAACATTTATTCTAAATGCCCAATTTAAGGAAACATAAAATCTGCATCTCTGGGTTAGCAGTTGCTATTTAACAATGTTTATTCAGTAGCAAAGATTTCATACCTTTACCATTAGAATGTGAGTTACAGATGTTGTATATTTTCTGATTTCTTCTTTAAAGCATCTTTAAAAAATCTTACGGCCCTTTTGGCTAGATGAGCTGGATGTGTTTTCCATACCAGCTATATTGCTCAGTAAATATCCTTTTGGATAGTTAGAACACGCAACTAAATTGATGCTATATATTTGAATATATTTGTGTTTTAAAATGAAGAATGTCCAAGAATAACTCTTTTGGACAGCAAGTCTCTGCTATTATTACATAAATGGCAATTCAAAGAGAAATTAGATTTTAAATTTTGAATATTTGGTTTAGTGTCACTTTCAAAAATATTTTGTTTAGTGTCACTTCATGGTGGTGAATATAGAAAACTGAAGTTATATATTTTTTTTCTTTTCAAGCTTTATCCGTCTCAATGACTATCTAATTGAGAACACAATGCATGTCCTAACAGTAAATTCTGTTAGCTCTCTTTTGAATTATCTCACTGACAAGCTAAAACGAACACCTTCAGCAGATGTCATTCAGAAATGGATTACTGAAGAGAAGCCTGAAGTCACTGAGAAAAAGGTATATTCAGACAAAATTAAGAAAATTCGTAGGTCAGCATTTATTGAGGAGTGCTGACTATGTACTATAAATTATTCTGTTTTCTGTGTACTTGAAAAGTACCAGAAATGCTTAGAAGATTTCACGGGACAATCAGAGCTTACCATGTGCACTCAAAATGGCAGAATTAAAATCAGCATATCATCAAGTATCTGATAATAAAGGAAAGCATCCACTGTGCTAGATGTTGCTGTCTTTCTCATAGGAATTTGCTAAAGGCTATTCATGTGTACACTGGACAAATATTTCTTTTTTTTTAATTTATTTATTTGTCAGAGAGAGAGGGAGAGAGAGTGAGCGAGCACAGGCAGACAGAGTGGCAGGCAGAGGCAGAGGGAGAAGCAGGCTCCCCGCCGAGCAAGGAGCCTGATGTGGGACTCGATCCCAGGACGCTGGGATCATGACCTGAGCCAAAGGCAGCTGCTTAACCAACTGAGCCACCCAGGCATCCCTGGACAAATATTTCTTAAGTTCCTACAATGTACCAATCCCTATGCTGGATGTTGGGTATATAATGATGAAAAGCATAGACAGGATTCTTGCCCCCAGGAAGCTTATGGTTTGGGGGTCATCATGTGCATGAACTGGCCAAGAGAAGCAGGGAAGGTGGTATAAATGAAAGATGAGCAATGGTTTAGAGGTGAGAAAAAGCAAATTGGGAAAGCAAACCTTTGTGCTTTGGGTGAATAACCTCTTGGGAGGATGTTGAAAATGTTGAACTTAAGAGACAGTAATTTGAGACATTTGAGAGGAAGTATTACAGATCTTTGCATTCTAGTATAGCTAAGAGAGAAATCATGTCATCTCATATCCACATTTCTCAATAAGCTTCCCTTAGCTCCATTCTAGGTGATAAATTCATGCCAGGTATCTAAAAACATAGCAAAACATGTGTATCTGGTTTCATCAAGATTCCTACCTGCACCTGTCAACTGCCTCCCCAAGAAACCCACCTGTGAAGTTTTAAGGCTGCATGCACTTTGCCATAGTTTCCCTTTTCTCCAAAAGTTGAATTTTAGTTGCATATTCCTTTTGATGACTTTCTCTCTTTCTTTAGTCTCAATTTGTCCTTTTTCTAAGTACTATTACATTTTGAAAGTAACATTTATTTTTCTAATTGTAAAAGTAACATATGCTAAGTGAAGAAAATTGGAATATAAAAAGAAAAGGATCCTCTGCTATCCAAATATAACTATTTCCAAGTGAAAAAAGGTACCATATTTACTGCTTTAACACATGCTTTTTTCACTTAGCAATGTATTGTGAAAAATTTCCAAAGGCAATATGTATTTTTCCATATAATATTCTCACATAGAAATATAACTGTTGTGCACCTGCGAAATAATTTTCTATCATTGGTCACTTTCTCATATTCCAAGTAAGCAAAGACATCTTTGTTTCTTATTATTCCAAGTAAGCAAGAACATCCTTTTCCATACATTTTTCACAAATCTCTGATCTTTTCCCCTTAGAGGAAATTCCTAGATATGGAATTCTTGGGTCAGAAATATGCTTTTGGTACTGATGCATCAATTTTCAAAAAAGTTTTGTGTCAATTTACAACCTTACTAGCAATGTTTGAGCATGACCCACACATAGATATTATCATTCATTGTCATTGCAGTCCATCTGATGGTTGTAAAGTAGTACATCACTGCTTTTTATTGTCATATTCCATTAATTCACTTCAGTGCAGGGATAAAAGCATACATAGGTCAGGTGGTCAGAAAAACTGGGGTTTGAGTGCTGGCCTGGAATTTAATACCAGTGTGTCCTGAATGAAATGGCTTTCCTTCTCCAGATCCTATTTTTCTTGTGGGGGTAATAATGATACCTTCATATGGTTGCTGTGGGAACATGAGTACTTGCACTGCTTGGCACATAGTAAATACTCAATAAATGTTGTTACTGAGTAAACTATCCTGAGTATGAGATCAAGGAAGAGATTGATTGATCCTTGTATATTCCTTTTAGGAAATGTCAGATTATGCCCTTTGTTCATTTTTCTATTTAAGTACATTTCTATTTTAGTATATATCTATTTATGTATCAATTGTTATATTATTAGTATAAACTTCTATATCAAATACATTTCTATATAAATATTATCAATCTCCTATATTCTATATAAAGTAGTGATATATTTTTTTCCAGCTTGTTGTTTGCCTTTCCATTTTGTTGATAGTGTTTTCATAAGGAGGGAAGGTTTATACTATTGTGTAGTCTTTCAGTGTTTGCCTTTATTTTTTAATTTCTATGGTAATATTTGTTGAAAGACAAGCCAACCTTATGAAATCAACTAATTGTATATGCTTCAGTTTATATGTTTTTGTAATACAGACGTCTTTTACCTTACACCTTGGTTCTTACATCTTTATAACACTGCAAATGGGCTCATTTCAGGGGACCTCTGCAGCAGAAAAGCAGGAAGAAGACGAGTCTCTCATCCCCATGTTTCTCACAGAACTGATTTTGACAGTCCAGTCATTACTATTTGAACCTTCTTTGGAAGACTTTCTGGTGTGTGTTCCTTCATAGACCATCCATCCTTCTATAACTACTTTTTTGGGAAATGAAGCAACTGTTTTACTCTCAAGTAATGGGCAGGTTTGCTGCTGTCCCTCCTCTGAAATGATCAGAAGGAAAAGAAAATACTGGTCTGTGCACAGCGTTGCATCTACATAAAAACCACCTAAAATTTTAGCACATTTTCTTTAACTTGAGACAGACTGGGAGTTTGGTCAGATACACCATCAAGAGAACAAATGCTATACAAAATTTCGAATTGACTATAATAAGTACAATTTTAAAAATATTTTTAGATTTCAAAATTTAGATTTAGCTGTATCTGTGAAAAATTTTTAATTATCTATTGCTGCATAACAAATAACCACAAATGTGGCAGCATAAAACAACTGTGTGCCATCTCACAGTTTCTGTGGGTCAGAAGTCTGGGCCCTACTTAGCTCAACTTCTGCTTCAAGCTTCTCCAGGCTGTCATTTGGGTATTGGGTGTGATGAGGTCTCCTTAAAGGTTTGACTAGAAAAAGATCTAAGTTCCCCCTCAAGTTGTTGTATTGGTGTAAGGATAGGACTGAAGGTCCTGTTTCCTTGAGAGATGACAGCAGGGGACCACCCTTAGATGCTAGAAACCACCTGTAGTTCCTTGCCATGTGGCCAACTCTATAAGCAGTTTACAACATGGATATTTACTTCTTCAAGACAAGTTAGAAAATCGCCTTTGGGAAGGACCCCATCTCTCTTTTAAGGGTTTTCACTTGATTCAGTCAGGTGTACTGAGGGTATACCTTTTTGATTAACTCAAAGTCAACTGATTTGGGACCTTAATTATATCTGCAAAGTTTCTTTAACTTTCTATATAATGTAACCTAATCGTGGGAGTGGCATCCCATCATATTCACAGGACTTCCGTCCCTCCATACTCAAGAGAAAGGGATTATACGGGGCATGTACACTAGAGGGAGGGTACCTTGGGGGCATCTTAGAATTCTGCCCTCTTCATTTGTGTACATGTATAGATTAGTAAAATAATCAGAGTCTCTGTTTCCTGGTATACTGTAGCACAAAAGCACTAGTAATCAGAATTTCTAGATTCTCTTCTTGGCTTTACAATTAATGGGTTATTTACCGTTGGAAACCACTAACTGCCGTAGGGTTTTATTCATGCATCTGTAAGATGAGAAGGCAGATGAGTTTTAAGGTTGCTTCCAATTCAGTAGTCTATGATTCTGTAATTTATCAGATAGCTTATTTTAGGATATTTATAAGGACAAGAGGACTACTGAGTTCCCTCTGGTTGGGGACTTACCTTAGAAGCTCCCATACTGAGGCAGTGGGCTCTTGGATGTCCCTTCTTGGCCAGAAAACTCATGTCCTTTACATGATTTGTATGAACTCAGAATCAACACAGTATTTGTTATAGTTGAATAAGTTATTTATTTTAGCATTTCAAAAAATTCAAAATTATTCATAAATACAATCATATATATTTATATTTATGTTTATTTTTTTCTAATAGGACGGTATTTCGGGTGCAATTAATCATTTCCAAAACACTGTGCTGTCAGTTCCTAACCTTGTACCTGATACATATTTTGATGCTTTTACCAGACCTTACATTAACAACAAACTTGAAGAAAAAACTTGTGGATCTGGGCCAAGCCTATCAGCAGTATTTGATGATGATAAGAATTTTCACATGATTATCTTTCAAATAAAGGTACATTTACTTTTATTAAAACTATTTTATAATATTCTCAATCTTTAATATTCTCAGTTGAGTAATAAAGTTTCTTCCTTTCTTATCTTTAAACTACACAATTGCTACTTACTTTCTAAATGACAAAGTAATTTCTTTTTTTAAAGTCCTAGTAAGTCAGAGCACTAACTACAGGATAGGATTTAGAAGAGCAAGTTATTGGAGACAGCAGCACTCCCTCACTCCCAAGAAGAAGATAAGTAGAAAGAAGAGGCATTATATTAAACTTGGGGCTGTGTAGGGGAAATGAAGCAACTGGTGAAAACTTAAGGTCCTACAAGCCTAAAGACAACCAAGAAGTCAAAGTACACCCAACTTTTCCCCTGCTGCCAAAAAATTAAATAAAATAATCTGCACATTGCTACACTGACAGAACAGAATACCCTTGAATTATAAATCTCACAAATCACTTCAAGTCCATAAGCTGAAGAAATGAAGATATATTAAATTCATGCAAAACTGTGATAAGGAGAAAAAAAGGAAGATTAAAAGACCTCATGAATACTCCTTCCTTTCCTTTCCCAAAAAACTTGAAACAAAAGCTACTCTACCAACTAGAGTAAATATCCTCAAACAAGCATTTGAATATGTGTAAAATCATATTGAATCAGAATTAAAAATAGAAATGGGAAATAAATTAATCTCAGAAATGAAAATGAAATTACATGGTGACCAAAGGAGAATAAACTCAAATGAAAATTTAATAATTACTATAGGAGAATGATAGGAAAAATGAGAATAAAAAAAGAAAGGGTGCCTGGGTGGCTCAATGGGTTGCCTCTGCTTTCGGCTCAGGTCATGATCTCAGGGTCCTGGGATCAAGCCCTGCATCAGGCTCTCTGCTTAGCAGGGAGCCTGCTTCCCCCTCTCTCTCTGCCTGCCTCTCTGCCTACTTGTGATCTCTGTCTGTCAGGTAAATGAATAAAATCTTTAAAAAAAGAAAAAGAAAAAAAGAAAAACAACCAAGACAATGAAAATAAGCTAGAGATAGATAAGTAAAAGGAACAGAAAACGATTAGACTAGAACATGGTCAAAGAAGAAATAATGTACATTTAATCGGCATCTCTGAAGGAGAAAAACAAGACATCGGGTAGACCAAACATTTGTAACTGTAGTCCAAGAAGAGAAAACCTAAATCTATATATTGAAAGGGCCTACAGAATACCTTGGAAAATTGACCTACATCCCCTTAAAACTATTAGCTTTTAAAACTAAAGAAAAATTCCTCCAGGTCTCTAAGCGCAAGGATAAAATAACTTACCAAGTAGGAGAATTAGACCAGTATCAGACTTCTCAAAAACAATGTGTAAAGTAGGACAATAATGAAATAGCATTTCTTAATGAAACTCAAGGGAAGAAAGTATGAGTCAAGTATTTTTATCTTTTCAAGATAGGCTTTCAAGTATCAAGGCCATAGAAGTGTCTCCCTGGAACAAACTGATCATTAAAATAAATACTGATTATAAAAGTATCATAAATTCTTGAATAAAATGAAAGCATATTAGTCCATACTGTGAATGAATCAATGAATTGAATGAGAAGGGAAAGCTTTTCCTTACAGCAGATTGTCAACTAATAAATGTAGGACAACATAAAGAAAAATCGCCACAATGTCTATCATAGAAACAGTCAAGAATCTCTGAAGCATATTAAAATGAGAGTGGAGAAGTATAATGAGAAACAGGATTTTTGTCTCAAAGCATTTCTACATAAGATATGTATTGATTTCAGGGGGAAAGTAGTAAGTTTGCAGTGATGAAGCCTGACAGGCACCAGATTAAACTAACAAGTTAACATCACAGGTAATGGGACAAATTGACATTATGTGCCTTCCATCATGGTGCAATGAGAACATATATCATTTCTGCGGTATTCCTATCAAACATGTATAACTGAATCTAAGCATTGGAAGGTATAAAACATATATGTACACATATACACAAACAAGATACTCTTCATAAATGTAAAGGTCATAAAAGACAAGGATTGAGGAATTATTTAAGATTTTTAAAATTATAAGTATGCTTCCTATTAATCATAAGGAACAGTTCTTCAAAAGTCAGATTTGAAGATGTGGTTGTGTGTGTGTGTGTGTTTTAATTTCATGAGAATCCATTAACTGGATTGACCAAGGATGGTATCTTCCCTCACTTATATATCCCTTGGTCAAAGCATAGTGTTGGACTCAGAGAAGGCATTTGTGTTTGTTTCTTTAATTATATTGAATTGGATTCTGCTCAGAAAAAATATAATTTTACTTGTCTATTTATTTACAACATTTAGGACACCATACGGGCAGCATTTGAATCTGCCCAATTATATGCAGCTACATTTGAAAAGTTCCGGATATTCTTCAAGGAAAATGAAAGTCTTGATCTACAGGCTCTTAAACTTCAAGAACCTGGTAAGTTTTCCATTTGTCCTAACTAATTATTTTTGAGAGGGATGTCAATTTTCATAGTACTCTAGGCTTCTGTTTATTGATGTGTAATGACAGAATTGGTTACCCAAAAGAGTCGGACCAGCAAACGCCAAGAGTCCATTCATTTCTGGGTTCTTTTCTGTGGAATTACTCTCCACCACATCCTCATAGTTGGTGCGATTTTGATCTTCTTACCTTCCCTAAGATTAGTTTTGTGGCCTAGCATATGATTTATCCTGGAAGATGTGGCATGTGCACTTGAGAAGAATATATATTTTGCTGTTAGAAGGAATGTTCTATATATGTCTGTTAAGTCCATTTGTTCTAAAGTGTGATTCAATTCCGTTTCTTGTTGATTTTCTGTCTGGATGATCTATCCATTTAGTAGGGTATTAAAGTCCTCTACCATTGTAATGCTGGCTATTTCCCTCTTAAGATCTGTTAGCATTTGCTTAAAACATTTCAGTGCTCAGGTATTGGGAGCATATATACTTAATGATTGTTCTATCTTCTTGTTCTATTGACCCCTTTATCATTATATAGTGATCCCCTTTGTCTCTCATTATGATTTTTGGCTTGAAGTCTATTTTATTTGACATAAGAATGGGTACATCCACTTCGTTTTGGTTATGACTTGTTTGGAGTATCATCTTCCACCTCTTCAGTTTGAGTCCCTGTTTGTTTTTGGAGTTGAAATGAGTCTTATGAAAGCAGCCCATAGTTTGAGTCTTGTGTTTTAATCCAGCTAGCTACTTTTTGCTTTTTGATAGGTAGATTCAGTCCATTTACGTTTAGGATGGTCATTGATAAATGAAGACTTACTACTGCCACTTTATTTTTTTATTTTCTGATTGTTTTGTATCTCTCTCTTTCTCTATCTCTCTTTGTGTTTCTATTTACCTTCTTAGGTTGGTGGTTTTCTATGATGATTTGGTCAGTTTCTCCAATTTGTGTGTGCATGTCTTTGTTCTTTTTGTTTTGTGGTTATTGTGAAGTTTGGATAAGATGTCTCATAGATAAGATAGTCCTTTTTCTGCTAATAGAAACTTATCTTCATTTGCCTCTATAGGTTCTTTTATTTTCCTCCTCCCCTTTTATATTTATGTTGCCACAAATTATCCCTTTATATGCTGTGAGTTTGTAACCAAATTATAGTAGCTATAGCTATTTTTAATGCTTTTTTTCCTTTAACCTTTATGCTATAATTGTTTAACACTCTATTCTAAAATAGACTTATAATTTTGTGATTCTATTTATTACCTTACTCAAAGCTTTGTGTATTTTTTTTTTCATTTCAGGTAGACAAGCTCCTTTCAACATTTGTTGTAAGAGAGGTCTAGTGGTGATAAACTCCCTTAATTTTTGTTTGAGTTTTTATTTCTCCTTTATATCTGAAGGATAACTTTGCTAGATAGAGTATTCTTGGTTGGAAATTTTTAATCTTTCAATATTTTGAATATATCATTCTATTCTCTCCTAGCCTATAGAATTTCTGCTGAGAAATCTGTTCATAGTCTAATGGAGGTTGCTCTGTAGGTTAGTTTCTTTTTTTTCCTTGACTGCCTTTGAGATTCTTTCTTTATCATTGACTTTTGACAGCTTCATATTAATGTGTCTTGGAGAGGGTCTTTTTGCATTGAGATAATAGGTTATCTATTAGCTTCATGGACTTGTATGCCTCGTTCTTTCCTCAGGTTTGGGAAGTTCACAGCTATTATTTCTTTAACCTCTCTACCTCTTTCTTCTCTTCTTCTGGTGTATGTATTATTCTTGTGTTGGCTCTCCAAATAGTCTAAGGGCACTCAGGATTTCTTCACTTTTTAAAAATCTTAAAATTTTAGAAGGAGTTATCTCTCCTTTTCCACCTGAATTATTTCTAGATCTACTCTATTTCCAATGCTTGGACCATGAAAAAAGACTCTGTGTTCAAATAAGTTTGAAAAATACTAGTGGCTCAGTGGGTTGAAGCCTCTGCCTTTGACTCAGGTCGTGGTCCCGGGGTCCTGGGATTGAGCCCCGCATTGGGCTTTCTGCTCAGCGGGAGGCCTGCTTCCCCCTCTCTCTCTGCCTGCCTCTTTGCCTACTTATGGTCTCTGTCTGTCAAATAAATAAATCTTAAAAAGAAAAGAAAAGAAAAATACTAGACCAAGCAACATTATACAGGTTTTCATACCAGAGGACTTCTCAGATTACTTGATATCCTCGTTTTGTCACATCTTAACCTTCTGAAGTGAGTAGGATAGATCATTGTTGACCCTTTTGTGTATTATGAGGAAGCTGAAGCTCAGAAAGATTAAATGACTTAACCAAAGCCAAATATAGGTTAAAGACTTGAGCTTAGGTTTTCTAACACTGTGCATTCTTTATATTATGTCAAACTTACCCTTATAGTCAGGAGAGGAGATGACATGAATAAAGACAAGAATCAACACCATTTTCTTTTTAGGATTCTGGAGGAGTGTTATAGAAAGAGAATAGGGAATAGTAAGGAAATCAATCTGTGGAGAAAGTACTCAGAAATAGTTAGCTAATTTTTTTTTAAGATTTACTTATTTATCTTAGGAGGGAGGGACAGAGAGAGAGAGAGAGAGAGAATCTCCTGCAGACTCCATGCTGAGCACAGAGCCTGATGTGGGGCTCAATCTCATGAGATCCTGAGACCCTGAGATCATGACCTGAGCTGAAATCAAGAGATAGACACTTAACCAACTGAGCCAAACAGGTACTCTGAAGTTAAATGTTTACAGGTCTAGAGGGTACAGGATTTTAAAGACAAGTAGAATAGTTGAGTATTACATGTATATTAGAAAGAGCTGGTTTTGGGGCGCCTGGGTGGCTCAGTTGGTTAAGCTTCTGCCTTCAGCTCAGGTCATGATCTCAGGGTCCTGGCATCGAGCCCCGCATCGAGCTCTCTGCTCACCTGGGAGCCTGCTTCCTCCTCTCTCTGTGCCTGCCTCTCTGCCTACTTGTGATCTATCTCTCTGTCAAGTAAACAAGTAAAATTTTAAAAAAATTTAAAAAAAAAGAAAGAGCTGGTTTTGACCAACAGTATGATACAAGTGTATTCAAAGGTAATCAGGTCTCCACTGGTTCCAGGTAGACTGGAGAAGGGAGAAAATGAAAATAGATTATCAAAATGCAACTGTAACATATGGCACATGTACATCGACAAAGACTTCAGCCATGATATGGGAGCAGGGTTGGCAGAGAAGTGTTGGGAAGAGGAATGGAGATAACTTCAGCTATGCTCAATCTCTTGTATTCTACACTTTTGTTATTATTATCTTCAAAATGCTTTATGTGAAGGTGTCACATAGGAGAACATTTCCATGAAACCCAACTTCAACCTAGCTCTCAAATCCAGTCCATTTCAGACTAGATCCTTTAGTACAATTACAAATTCTTTACTTTTTTCTTTTTTTTTTTAAGAGTTTATTTATTTGACAGAGAGAAAGATCACAAGTAGGCAGAGAGGCAGGCAGAGGGAGAATGGGAAGCAATCTCCCTGCTGAGCAGAGAACCTGATACGGGGCTCGATCCCAGGACTCTGAGATCATGACCTGAGCCACCCAGGTGCCCCAATTACAAATTATTTTCATCTGCCCTCTATTAGTAGGAGCCAAAAAACACATTTTCATTATTGAATATTATTTTCTTTAGTACAAGAATAAAATACTAAGTGTTATGAACTAACGTTTTGAAGTTATTCAAGATATTCTACATCAGCAAAAAAGCATTATAAATACGTCTATAAATGCAATGATTTTTAATATATTTCATAATGATCCTTTAAAATTTAATATGACATTGTATTCTTTATATGATAATTTTATGTAGATGTTGAGTTTTTCAGAGAACAACTGGAAAAATATCACAGACAGCACAAAGATGCAGTAGCTCTGAGACCTACCAGAAATGTAGGATTGCTGCTCATTGATATTAAGCTGCTAAAAGAGAAACTAATTCCATCACCTTTGCGATGCTTGGAGGTAACTATGAACTAGGAAAAATTTAATTATAGTCTCTATAATATGATTTTTCTACTACAAATAGACTATCTTCATTTTGTAATATTGTAAATATTTTAAAATTAACATAATTTACTGGGTATCCTTAATTCCTAAGAAAAGTCCCAAACTCTTTCTGTCCCAAGCAGAGTCAATTTTCAGTTGAGGGAAGGGAGGGGACTTTAGGCCTCGGACTAGTCTCTTATTTCCATTCTGTTTTCCCTTGTTGAAGCATTTCAAGGCTTCCTGCTGAAGAGACACAACTATGACAGCTCAGTGTTCTAGTGGGAATGCTAGTAGACTTATGATCCTGAGATCCAGTTAAGGATCATCATTTCCTGCTCTGAAACTCCCTAGAGATCTGATCATATTTTAGTGAGTGGTAGAGCTGAGGACATTTGTATGGATCCTGCAGTAACTTTCATGTCTTCCTTTGGAGCCAGAGTATACGTGTAATGTTCTTGAATACCTTCAGCAAGACAATGGTGTAAAGCAGGGGTTGGCAAGCTATAGCCCACAGGGCGAATCCAGTCTGTCACATGTATTGTACATATTACCATGATGATTTGCTTTTGTATTACCTATGGTTGCTTTCTCACTACAAGGGCAGAGATGAGTACTTGTGACACAGACAGTATGTCCTGCAAATCTAAAATATTCACAATCCTGCCCTTATGGAAAACCTCTGCTGACCCCTACTGTAGGTGACAGAAGACAGAGCCAATACCTGCTGATTTAACATTCAATTAAGATTTATTTAAAATATTTAATAAAGTGAAAATACTTAAATAGTTATGATTCACATTTTCTTTTTCTTCCCTAGGTGCTAAATTATATGCTTCCCCGTCAAAGCAAGAAAAAAGTGGACGCCATTATCTCTGAGGCACAAGATGCAGAGTATAAACTTGAATTTGTTCCAACTACCACCATAGAGTATGTTAACAGCTTAGTATTTCTTGATGAAATTCAGGAAAGGGTAAGTTGATTTTCATATAACTCAATATTCCAGACCTTGTGGTAGATAAGGAAGACAAATAAGAGAAATTGAGGGACTGAAGGTCAATAAACAGCTGTCAAAGTATCAGAAACACTTTCAGACAGTGTAAGTGATTGCCCTACATCGCAGCAATAATGTGAGCTCACATTGATCAAACTCTTACTACTAGTCAGGAGTTATACTAAATTTTTAAATATATGTTACATTTTTAATCCTTGCAAAAACTTAAGAAGTGTAGGTAATTTTTTCTCATTCCATAGATGAGGAAACAGGGACTAAAAAAAAAAGTTGTGTTGCCCAAGATCACAAAGATTGTGTTTAAGTTAGAATTAAATTTTGTCTCTGACTGCAAAGCCAATGCTGTTAGTCACAAGTTATTGTAATTCTTATTTGTGACCAATGATCATAGAATTGTAATATAAGTCTTGACCTTTAACCAATATCTGCATAATAGTCAGGAACCTCACCATTAGGAATGAAAGAAACTCTATTCAACTAGCTTAAATAGGGAGGGGGGATTGGGAGAGAACAGTCAACAGGGGGACTCTAATGACATGGGTGATGAGGTCAGCGTGTTCTCTCTCTCTCTCTGTCTCTCTCTCTCTTTCTTTCTCTCTCTCTCTCTCTCACACACACACACACACACACACACTCCGTTTTCTCCCTTATTTCTTTCTTTCCAGAAACTTGGTTTCCTCCTTGCAGGGTGTTCCCTGTGGCAGGCAACCTAGCATTAAATTTCAATTGTCAGTTTTTTCATAAACTTTCATTCATATCAATTGGCATTTGAAATAGAGATAAATTATTCTCTTAAATATTTGGAAATTGAAGATATGTTACAAATAAGAAATATAAGCTGAGTAAAATAAATCATTAATCACTGGGTAGTCTGTTATATATTATTAACAGAATTAACCGTAAAGGCTATTTTATGTGCATATAAAAGCAATCATTTTTTTTGACATTTTAAAATTTATTTTTATTGAAATATAGCTAAAACATGTTACATTAGTTTCTGGTGCACAACCTAGCAATTCGCGAACTTAAATATAACAATTTTTTTTCTTATTTCAAAAAAAAGCAACTTCACAAAAGGGCAGATGATTGTGGTTTTCCCTCAGGTTTCCCTACACATTATCACAGGAGTCTAAAGATGCCAAGTATTTATTAGTAGGTGTGGTCATTAAGGCGCTTTGGACAAATAACTAAAGCTCACTTGAACTAGCTTAGGTCAAATGGGGACCCTATTTATGGATTCAGTAGTATTCCAAAGAACCCCACCCCTTCAACAAAAAAGTAAGTAGACTTAAGAATTTAGCAGAACCAGGAATGAGGAGGCTGTAGGAAACCCAGGTAGTTCCTTCTCTCCATCTGTTCTTTCTGCATCTCTCTGAAGATCTACTCCACTTCTCTCCCTCTGCAGACAGACTGCTTCTGCTGCTTCATTCCTCAGCAGCAAATATGGCCAGCAGCAGCTCTCAGATTATGTACTGCAAGTCCAGCCAGCCACCGAGAGAGATGCTCTCTCTCCCAATACTAATTCTAAATGTCTCATAAATGCATTCAGCCTCCCCACCCCCATGCTGCTGTATTAAACTATGACAGGAAGGTAGGATCATGTTGCAGAGGGAGGACTGGTCTTACTCTGTAGTTCCAGAAGGAGATGTCAGGCAGAAAATCCAGACAGCTTCCCATCTCCATGAGGTTATCTGTGCATTTCTGAGTGTTGTGTTGGGGAAGCAGTTTCCCTTAGGGAGATGTTCTCCACACGTGAACAGCTTTTCTTTGGAACCTCATCTATTCATTCAGAATATTTAGTGAACACCCACTTGCAGGGTACAAGGGTTATGACAATGAGCACACCTGCCTTCAAGGAGCTCCGAGTCCATAATGAAAACAGATAATTATTATATAATTTGTATAGGTACAAGGTGCTGTTGTAGGACTTGGGGGGTTGTGGTCATTCTTGGCTTTGATGATGGGGTTTGGGTCAGGTTGTGTGCACATGGCTGCTCCCTCCGTAGCCATGTGGCAGAGTGAAAGAGAGGAGGGTTCCCCCCAAACTGGAAAGTCCCTTCCCAGAAAATTAGGAAAGGCAGTGTCCACTGAAGGTAGGACATCAAAGTGAAGATGTTTAGGAGTCTGTTGAAGATAGTAAAAGGATTTATCAAAGGAGAGTAGGGAACAACGCAGCCAGAATCATGGATCGTGCACACCTCAGGGGCTGCCCGGGGACAATCCCTGCTCAGCACGCATGCCTAGAAGCTCAGATACTGCAACTGAGCACCCTCATGGTACATGTTGTCCCTAAAAACCAAATACTGGCATTGTTTGACGCTACTAGACACCAAAAGAGAGAGAGGAGAGAACAGTAAACTTTTGTAAGAGTCGTACTAACTGTGCTCAGCTCTGAACAACTTACCTCCTGAACCTGATTACCTTTCTGTAGCAACGACTGTCTCTATCACCCAGCAGGCTTCAGCCAGGGGCAGTGTACCATTAAGCACCCTCCTCTTGCACTGATTATGAATGTGTGCTGTTCACAGTGCACAGTGACAGTCTCCTAGTAGACACCCCTGAAAGGGAATAACCGGACTTTGATATATTTAACCAGCAACCAATGTTTCTATTTAGATCGAAAGCCTTGAAGATGAAGGGAACGTAGTGATTCAGATGTACAAGCTCATCGAACAATATCAGGTCCCTACACCTCCAGAAGACTTCGCTGTTTTTGCTACCATGAAGCCGTCCATTGTTGCAGTTCGGAATGCCATCGATAAATCTGTGGGTGACCGAGAAACAATGATTAAGCAATTTTCTCAGCATTTGGGTAGAGATCTTGAAGACCTAACCAATGAAGTGAATGAAGTAAAGCTACAAGCACAGGTAAGCTAAAGCAGGATTTAAAAAAAAAAAATCTGTAAAATATTGGACTATTATATTTTAATTAAGCTATTTTAGGATCATAGTTCATTTTAATCTGACTTAAGTTCTATTTTTTTGTTTTTTTTTAATTTTTATTTTTTAAAATATTTTTTAAAATATTTTTTTAAATTTTTAAATAAACATATAATGTATTATTAGCCCCAGGGGTACAGGTCTGTGAATCACCAGGTTTACACACTTCACAGCACTCTCCATAGCACATACCCTCCCCAATATCCATAACCCCACCACCCTTTCCCTACCTCCCTCCCGCTGGCAACCCTCAGTTTGTTTTGTGAGATTAAGAGTCTCCTATTGTTTGTCTCCCTCCCGATCCCATCTTGTTTCATTTATTCTTTTCCTACCTCCCAAAGCCCCCACATCTCCACTTCCTCATATCAGGGAGATCATATGATAGTTGTCTTTCTCCAATTGATTAAGTTCTATTTTTGTGGTTTCATTCTAATCAATTAACAGTGTCTTTGAGCTGCTATTTGAAACTGAACATGTTTCTGAACCTCTAAGTACTGAATAAATTCCAGACTATTGCAAGTAAAGCATATGTAATATTTTCTTTCTCCTGACTTGTATTTATTATTTTGAAATGAGTGCTTTTATAACTTTTTAACATATGTTGTAGCTATTGCCACAATTTTAAAATTTGCATAGGTACATATTAGGAAATTCCCATTTTGGAGGAAGCAGAGTATACATTGATAAATGACAATGAAGAATATTTGGTTAACTTGCAGCAATTTTACTATACAAAAGATACAAGGGAAATTTTTAAAGAATTTAGCAGAGATAGCTGTGCGATTCTTTTTTTTTTTTTTT
>PISX010025167.1:0-26475 GCA_004024625.1 Mellivora capensis
CTCAAAGGTCCCCTGCTCCAAAGCTCCTGAACACACATGGCAACCAAACAACGTTCTCATTTTACCTTGGGAGAAAAACCCAAAAGTATAAACGTATCAAAGAGATTTAAAATCATCACAAATTGCAGAGACCTTCCTTCTGCATTTTCTAAGTGCTGTTTAAAAGTCAGAAACGATACTGGAAGTCAATGCTGTATTTAATTCTACCTTTCCTGTGTATCTCCATCTGAAATTTCAGTGGAACTTTTATCACAGATATAGAATATTTTTGGAGCGAACCTAGAAGATTCTCCTTTTTTTTTTTTTTTAAGATTTTATTTATTTGACAGAGAGAGATCACAAGCAGGCAGAGAGGCAGGCAGAGAGAGAGAGAGAGGAGGAAGCAGGCTCCCTGCTCAGCAGAGAGCCCAATGCGGGACTCAATCCCAGGACCCTGAGATCATGACCTGAGCTGAAGGCAGAGGCCTAACCCACCGAGCCACCCAGGCGCCCGATTCTCCTTTTTAATTAATTTTTTTAAAATTACAGTAGAGTTAACTTACAGTGTTGTATTACGTTTGGGTGTACAATATGATAGTTCAATTGTTCTATACATTGCTATATTGCTCCGTGCTCATCATTAGGGCCCTCTTAATCCTCTTCCACTGATCGCACAACCCACTTCCCCTCTGGTGACCATCAGTGTGTTCTCTAGAGTTTAGGGTCTGTTTCTTGGTTTCTCTTTCTCTCTCTCTCTCTTTTACATTTGCCCATTTGTTTTGTTTCTTAAATTCCATATCAGTGAAATCATATTGTATTTGCTTTTCTCTAACTTATTTCGCTTAGCATTATAGTTTCTAGCTCCATCCAGAAAATACAAAAACACTAATTCAAAAGATTATTCTTTTTTCCTTTCAATGTAATGCCTTTAAATTATATACAGAAAAAATGTATTTTTTTAAAGATTTTATTTATTTGTCAGAGAGAGAGAGGGAGAATGAGCGAGCACAGGCAGACAGAGTGGCAGACAGAGGCAGAGGGAGAAGCAGGCTCCCCGCCGAGTAAGGAGCCCGATGTGAGACTCAATCCCAGGACACTGGGATCATGACCTGAGCTGAAGGCAGCCGTTTAACCAACTGAGCCACCCAGGCATCCCAGAAAAAATGTATTTGTAAGTGACAACATCAATAGGAAGTCAGCTAGATATTACATAAATATATTTTGTATTCCTGTTTTTTATCCCATTAAAGACAAAATTTTCTTTAACATATGCCATTTTAACATAAATATTACTAAAATCTAGTATGTACCTAATTCCTTATATGGGCATGTATAAATTAACATTCTTCCTCCTGATTTAGGTACATCATTACAAATTTTGATTATTGTACCCAAATTTAATCTGTGAGATAACAAACAAGGACCCAGTCTACTCAAGGGATCCTTGTCAGTAGCACTTTGAGCATCTACACACTACACGTTCTGTTGTACTTGTTGGTTGATGGTAACGAGAGGTGTGGTATGTGAGAACTTAATGTGGAATCTGGATATAGAATATTGAATCAGGGTTTGGGGCTTATCCTAAACACACATGAATCTACTTCAGGAAACTGGAAAGATGAGAAGCATGTGACTTTAGCTGAATCTCTAATGTTTTATTTTCTTTTTAAATTTAAGATTTATTCGAGAGAGAGAAAGAGAGAGAGCACATGGTGGGGGGAAACAGAGGGAGGTGGAAAAAAAGAATCTCAAGCAGACCCCCAATTGAGTATAGAGCCCAACTTGGGACTCCAACCTACCACCCTGAAATCATGACCTGAGCCAAAATCAAGACTCAGACACTCAACCAGCTGAGCCACCCAGGTGCCCCTCTCTTCTTTTGAATGAGGTCTGAAGCCAGTTTTGAAAATGTTAACATTAAAAACCATGGTAGTTATAATATTAATCTGGAAACTGCCCTCAAAGAAATATTGACACCCGATAGCTATAAATTAACAATCCATAGATTCATATTTATTTGTGGTTTTATACAAACTATATTTATGTTCTATATCATATCATAAAGTATGAATCTGCATTTATTTATGAATTATATTTTATACATTAGAATATTGATATAACTAATAAGATTACATTTTTTTATATTAAAGAGGAAACCAACATCTGGTGGGCTTTTTCCAACATCAGCATATGTATATCTTATGCTGTCCTCTGCACTCTAAAAGTACTTTGTTATTATAGTTTATTTTACTAAATACTGTCATACAGTTTTCCATTTTCATGTTGTATCGTATAATATGCATCTTTAAGAACCGGACAGTCCTTAGTTTGACCCAATCTTTGCCACTTTCTAAGTATGTGTCATTGGAAGAACCAGTTAAACTTGATGAGCTTCAATTATTTTGATGCTAGGATAAAGTTTTATAATAAAAATTATATCTTTTCAGAGCATAATAACAGAAACTAATCTTGAGCACTGAACATATAGGAGGCTCAAGAATTATACATATAAATTATTTTATCTGTAGCTCACATCTCTGTGGTGTAGGTGTTATTATCATACTTGTATTAGAAAAGAAAAAATTAAGGAACAGAGTTGGAGTCATTTCCCCCAAGTTGTAACTATGGTTTTAAGGACTTGATGGTTTCTTCAATCTGCTAGATGTGAAAATAATGGAATGTGCTCTTTTATGATCAGTAGAAATGGAGGATAGTCCAAGGCTGATCAAGCCATGTAGGTTCTGACCCTCCCTATGGAATATCTTTATACTTGTAAATCACAATAGACACTAATACCACATACATGTAACAAGGAGTGCGTGTAGATGGTGAGCACTTTGGAAATCATTTTGCCCCTATGATTGCTTGATTAAAAGCTCTTTGAGGGTAAGAGTCAAATCTTATTTCATTGTTTTATTTATTTACTTTTTAAAGATTATTTATTTATTTATTTGACAGAGAGAGAGAGATATCACAAGCAGGCAGAGAGGCAGGCAGAGAGAGAGGGGGAAGCAGGCTCCCTGCTGAGCAGAGAGCCAGATGCGGGGCTTGATCCCAGCACCCTGAGATAATGACCTGAGCAGAAGGCAGAGCCATAACCCACTGAGCCACCCAGGCACCCCATTATTTCACTGCTTAATTTCTTACATGACAAATAAGTATTGTTCAGTATGTCTTGGTTCCTATGGAGTGCTTAAAAATGTTAGAATAATTTTCAAGAAATTGTTAACGTGGAGCGCCTGGATGGCTCAGTTGTTAGGCATCTGCCTTTGGCTCAGGTCATGATCTCAGGGTCCTGGGATGAGTCCAGCATCGGGCTCCCTGCTCTGCAAGAAGCCTGATTTTCCCTTTCCTACTTCCATTCCTTGTGTTCCCTCTCTCGCTGTGTGTGTCTCTGCCAAATAAATAAATAAAATCTTAAAAAAAAAGAAAGAAATTGTTGATAAATTGTTGTCTTTGAGGAAGGAGCTTGTGATGGAAAAGACGTGACTGATTTTGTCTATTTGTCAAGATGCTGATGTCCTCTCCAATACTTCTATGCCAAATTCTGCATTTAAATTAAAAATGCAGGGGCGCCTGGGTGGCTCAGTGGGTTAAGCCTCTGCCTTCAGCCCAGGTCATGATCTCATGGTCCTGGGATCAAGCCCCGCATCGGGCTCTCTGTCAGGCAGGGAGCCTGCTTCCCCCCCCCACCTCTGCCTGCCTCTCTGCCTACTTGTGATCTCTCTCACTCTCAAATAAATAAGTTAAATTAAATTAAAAATGCATATATTTTATGCAAACTGATTTCTATATGAATACATGCTTGCATCTTTATTAAAAAGTAATATTTGTTTCCTTGAGATGCTCAGTGTTTAATAGTGCAGGAAATTGTGTTATTGAAAATATCAATCATACATTGACCTCAGGGATATAATTGATTAGATGGAGCTTCTTTGGCAGCAAATAAATTGGTTAAAAAAAGCATGCATTATACCCATGGACCAATATTATAGAGCTTATATTTTTAATTGGCTTTATGGAAGTTTGATAATGATAGCCTTAATCTGTAGGTAGCTATTTTCATTAGATGCTGAATTTAAAAATATGTAGACTATAAATCAACTTTATTATCAATCAGCACTTTGCATATCTGACTACAATATCAAATTACCCTGAGTATATAATGGAAATTTCCAAGTTTCTTTTAATAAACAATGAGATTTCTCACAGCTGTGGCTTTATTAGAATAAAATATAAACCAAATGAAAAAATTTTCTTCAAACTGTAAACCACCAAGTGATAGGTAGCTAAGATTGTGAATAAATTATTTAAGTATAAAAATACATTAGAAATTTAAGATGGTTATTATTTCTTTTGGATAATGATTTACTTTTCTCAGATACTTTGGTTTCCATTCTAAATCTTAAACAAAATTTTAGGTTACAACTTCTTCACATAGGATTTTTTTTTCCTAGTCATTTTATTTTCAAGGGACTTAGCACAGTGAGGTTATACTTTATTCATTAGCATAAAGTTTTCAAATCTATTTGTTGTCTGAAATGTGCGGTTGGTTGCTTTGCTAATGGGCAGCAAGCCCACTGGAATAGTTCTAATTCTTCTCCTTTTATAGATAGAGTCTTTATGTAAGAAAAAACTAAGATGGATGTTGTTATGTTTCCACCACAAAACTATCACATTGAGGTAATTTTCTGGAAACTCTAGGAAGATTATACATTTTGTAGAAGCTACTTAATACAATTATGTTTAGTCCTTTAACAGTTCACAAACTTCACATAGAAATTTTTATTTAGGTAGATTTCACCCATTGGTTATCTCTATTAAAGTTTATAACTACTCATAACCTTGTCAGGGGATAATAATACAGAATATACAGTGATTTTAGACTAAAATACCTGTCAACATTATAAAACTCTGTAGAGTTATATATGTAAAAAAATGCCTAAAAAATGTGTTTTAGTTCATTTCAGAGTTGGTAGCATTTATAACCTAAAAGGTCAAATTTACCATTTATTTAAGACAAGCCTGTCCAGAAAATTGGTGTAACTTATGGAATTCCTTACCTTTAGAAATCAATTTTTTTAAGCTTTTAGAATTTATAGAAAAATTCTACAACACTTCCAACATGACAAGTCTGTCCTTTGAGACCTTGGTTTGGTGCCTCAACACTGCTTGGCCAAGAATGGATGCTGAGGCATTTCTCTTTTCTTAGAAATGAGAAGTCAAATATCACATTTTCCAGACTGTACTTTCCTTGACATATCTGGCTTATCAGAGATTGATGGCTTGCTCATGTGATTATTTCCTCACTCCCATAGTTGCAGGACACTTAGTGTCTCAGAGAAATAGTCCACTTCATAATCTAACTATACCAACCATGATGCAAGGATATTTGTTGGTGAGGGAATTAAAAGTTTGTGTCATCTTCATCACCAGACTAAAATGTACCTGTAAAACTTCCCACTTAATCTGATGAAATAATCTAGGGCAAATGAATGCAGAGTTATAGTAAGATATAAACTGTAATTATGCTAACATACTCCATACAGGGATCTACAAATATCCCCAAATGAGCTATTCACTGATATGTTTGATTAATAGATTGAGTAGATACAGATTGGCTTAAAGTACATAGAGTAGATATAGATTTTCTTTGAAATTGTTGCTTGGGAACTTTACTTTCAGAATGTTTCTAGGCCATCATCCAGGTTGAGTGTTTTCTGAGCCGAAGTGGTGCTCTGTTTCTTGTAACTTAAAGAAATGAACGAAAGCATCAGGAAATTTCTTTCTCATTGTACACAACATTTATAATTTCTCTCCCCTCTGGTTATCTATTAAAACTAGTAAATAAATATCTGCTTGTTCTGGGGAAAAAAAAGTAAAATTATGTAAGAATAACTACTTCAAAAAAAGATGAGTTAAAGACGATTTATTTCAAGCCTTCTTAAGCGTGCCCACTTGCTTTGATCCCAAGTCACTAGACTGAGGAGGCTAGGTCTGTAATAGCTCTTCCCGACTCACAGCCATGCCCACACCTTGCTTTGTCCAACCCGCTATAGCAAAATCAGTTCTTTCCTCACCCTTCTTACCTTGAAATTGTTACACTCACAGCAGTTTATCACTAGCTTATTTTTATTCGGATGTCATTGTCCAAAGATATGAAGGGATGTAGAGGCTGCTTGACTTCATGAGGATGAAAATATAGTCAAAATTAAGAACTAGAATACTTTATAAACGTGGGTCTCGCTTACTGATTTGTCGAATAAAAACAATTTATTCTAAGCCAATAAACATTCAGTTATCTCAACCTGAACAGATGGAATATGATTTTTTTTAAAGAATCTTCCCATTTGTTCACTTTATTCTGTTAAAGCAGAGGTCTCAGGCAGACTAGAGTTTCATTGGATTTTCCCTTTTTCTCCACATGCGCTTGTTTTTCTTGGGATGCTAAGCTAATTCTATGCAGGTTTTTATAGTTTTCTTCCTCTTAGACTTCTTCTGTAGCTGGCTGGTTTTTTTTTTTCCCCAATTCTTTGTTTCTGGAATTGGAATTCAGAATGCATAAGAATGGCTGATCTCACTGTCTATGGCTAGATTTATTCTCATATCCTCTGAAGAGTCTGGAAGTTACACCAACTCCAGAGAGCCAGAGGGTTCAGAATCTGAGTTTTCTTCTTACCGTCAGGCCAGAGACCTTAGCTGTATAGACTCTGATAAATCTGTTCAGTTCAAGCAGCGCTACTGAACCCTGGCTGCACATTGGAATTAATTTAGAGATCTCTAGGCCCTGAAACTGAACTAGAAATTCTGATTTAATTGGTCTGAGGTATGGATATCTTAAAACTCCACACACAATTTTAATATGTGGTGACCGTTGAGAGCCACCCTTTAAAATGGGGCTCAGAAGCTGGAGCAGATCCTAAGATGACCACGGAGCTACAAGGAAGGTTCAGCGTTCCAGGGCTTGTTTTCAAAATAAGTAAACACTTCTCACAAAGTAGCCATGTAAATAATGGTTTGAAGACTCTTGTTCTGTTTTGATTTTGTTGTTGTACATCTAGTTGAGCTGGATGGGGTGATAGGAGTGACAGAATGGTATATGAGATATTTTTAGGTGGAATTTTGATCTACGCACTTGAAACCAAAATGGTGACGTTAGGGGTTCATACCTTCAGGTATGTTTCAAAAATAATGCTAAAACAAGACTGCTAGGCTTTAGATCACTGTTTCATGCAGGTCAGTCTTTCTCAAACTGTGACTCACAGACATCCCGTAGCAGAGTCACGTGGAGATGTGCTGAAATGTGAAATTCCTGAAATTTGTGTGTCATAATCTGAGGGCAGGAGCTTGGTTTTCCAGGCCATTACCAGACACACTTGGTTTAAGAGCCACAGCTGTCTTCAGCTCACGCTCTGAGGGGCACAGTGAGCAATTCACCCTGCTTCTTAAAGCTCAGCATCTCTGAGTGATGCCAGCCAGCCTGTCGATCCTGATCATATGCAGATCTTCTTTCTTGTTTGACAAATTACTGGGCCTCAACCATCTGCAAGGCAGTGTGCTCCCTGAGCAGGTATACACATCAGGAAAAGATTCAAGAAGTCTACTTAATTCAATGGTGCTGGTACTGCAAAGGAACAATGGGGCTGAACAGAGTTACTTACCTTCAAAGCCTATGCATGTAGGATATATTATGCAACTCCCCATTTTTGAGAGGTTGGAGTGTTGCTAGAGAGATTCGTGCATCTAGGTGCTTCTGAAGTGCGGGCTGTTGGGGGGACTCCCTATGAAAATGTGTCCGTGTATAGAGCAGCGGGCTCCTGGGAGAGGCACTAGCTGTTTCCTGGGAGACAACAAACGTATGTATTGTTACGTTTTACCTCCTAAGTCCCTCCACTGGGTGGGCGTCTGACCTTGAGGACCACTCTTAGGAGGTCACTATGCTTGAATAAATATACAGGTAGCAATTATAAAGCTCTTCCAATATGTCAGACAATGGGACATGTGGTTTACAAGCATTATCAGGTTTTCATGCTGCATTCCAATGAAGAAGGTACAACTGTTATTTCCGTCTTCTACAAGAGGAATTTGATATGTGAAGAGGATACAGAAGCCACACTACCGAGTGGCAGAGCTGAGCTGTAAGCCCATCTTTCTGATTTGGAATCGGAACACCTGTTCATGAGACATACCACATGCGCTTCCCTACAGGATGACTCTGGGCACTTGTATCTGAGTCCGAGGGCTGATGTCACAAGCTCTGTGGCTTAAAGCTACAGAAATCTATTCTCTCCTGGATCTGGAGGTTAGGAGCTTGAAGTCAAGATGATGGCAAAACCATCTTTCTCTGACGCCTTGGGGCAGGACCCTTCCTCAGACAGGGGTACGCTGCTGGCGGTCTTAGGCATGCCTTCGTCCTCAACTGTGCACCTGCCATCCTCCCTTCATGGTCACACGGCAATTTCCTTGTGTGTCTATGTTTCCCTGTCACGATTTCCCTCTTACTGTAAGAATGCTGCTCATTGGATTAGGGCCCTCCCTAGTCTACTGTGAGCACCTCTTATCTCTGTTATACCCTCAGGGAACATATTTCCAAATGAGGTCACGCTCACACTTTGGCAATAGACACGGTTTTTTTTTGGGGGGGGGGTTAGTTTGAGTGGGACACTACCCAACCCAACGAGGCATTCATCAATGCCTTGTGGAAACTCTGAAGCCATGTGACTGTATGTGGGCTTATATTTCTGTTAATCAGCCTTAGCTCCCATTACATATTTCCACTGAAATACTTACCTTTTTTTCCCCCCATACCATGACTCCTGTGAATTCTGTAACATTTTTAGGCTGAAGAGAGTGGAGAGTATAGCACACTCCCTGTACAGAACTGTCCCAGTTCTTTTATATCTTAAAGATCCACCAAGACAAGGCAGTCCTATATGACAGACTTCCACTAACAGTTCTGATTAATGGCATAGAAATAATATTGATTGCTTCATAGTTCTCTCTAAAGTCCACTTTAAAGTTCTTTCTGCTAAGTCTGTGATGCACTGATGGTGATAAAAAATATGGGGAACAGGGACGCTGCGGTGAGTCAGTCAGTGAAGTGTCTGCCTTTGGCTCAGTTCATGATCCCAGGGTCCTGAGCTGGAGCCCCATGTTCTCAGGCTCCCAGCCTGCTTCTCCCTCTGACCCTCCCCCTACTTGTTCATGATTGCTCTCTTTCTCTCTCTCTTTCATAAATAAATAAAATCTTAAAAAAATTAAAAATAAATTTAAATTCTAGCTCTCCCCTAGCGTACTCTGCTTGGATCTGGGCATTGTCAAAAATGAATGTGTCTCTTGGATAGCATTGGATACGATGAGGGTGAAACGCCAAACAGCAAAATGTGAAATGCCTGGAATGAGCACGTATCTATTAGAACAATCTGCACACAGTAGACACCCAGTACCTCTTTGCTGAGTGGTCGAAAGTAATCCAAAGCCCAACAGTCCCCAACAAAATAGCAAACACGAGGGCCCCAGGTGACTGTGTTTGGAGACATGGCAGGTGGGAGTCTCTGGAGACTGTGTCCCAGTACGCTCTGCCACGCACGCTTAAAAGGGCTACAGAAAGCATGCTGTGGATTTTTTTCCTTCCCTGCTGCCAGAGCTGGCTGCCTGGTCCTTCCTGGGTATCTTGCCTCTTGGACTGCCTAGGAATTGGTGGTGGGTAGCTGTGGTTGTTCCTTGATGCTAATCATATCCTGCAGTTTATTTTTGATACGTAGACTGTCTGAACTCTGTAGATATCACAATTACTGGATAAGTGTTTATTTTTGTCTTTCCACAAACAGCAAAATGACACTGTGTTCATTTCTTGTCAAACAAGAAATATTCCTAAGAGACCTTTTTCTTGTTCAGTGCAAACTCTAATAAAACTTGACAGCAGAGAATGTTTTTCTTTGGTAAATGTTTGGCAGGCAGTAGATAGCTGCTCCAGATGCCAAGTTGTTAATTTTATCCCTCCAATCTACTGTCTTTCCATTTGTGCATGGAAGAGGCTAAAGGGCTCTGGCATGATTTTAATTTCTTACAAGAAAAGAGAAAAAAAAATGTTAGTGCACCTGGGATTCTTTTCAACATTCTTCCTTTTAGAATTAGTTTTGGGGTGGGGGGAAGGAGAGAAAAATAAGTTTTAAATGTAAATTCGGAATTGTAGTGAATTGAGAATTTATAAGATGTTTTCATCTTAGAATGAATTGATTCTGAAAGTATGACTATAGAATTAATAATTAAAAATGCAGCACTGTGTAGTGACTTCTCTTGTATGGCTCAATGTATGGACCTGTCAGATTGCAGTTTTGTATACCTGAAGGTGATGCAACATGAAAGAAAGAGAAAAAAATAATTAGAAAATACTTGTCTTCTTTGATGTTAAGTCTTTTTTTGGCTCCTAACAATACCTAGAGCTTTTTTAAAGTGTTGTATGCAAACATGAGAAAACCAAGAGATGTCTTGGTTTTTCCACTGATTTTCTCTCAGGAAAGGAAATGTCTGTCCCCATTGACTGTGGTAAACTTCACAGAAATCCCTCTCCAAACATGGATCATAACCCAGTCAGCAAAGGAGCTGGAGTTACGATAATTGGCTTAAATTAATCTACTGGGGTAATAATGGTGTTAGGAAGTTGAACACAATGCCTTCTATAATAACACTCCTTTGGATTAATGTTCTAATTAAATGAAAGAACTGAAATATTCAGAACTGTGCCTGGAACACCATCAGGGTTCATTGCATTGTTAGTATTTGTTTTTATTTTTTTTTTAAGATTTTATTTATTCATTAGAGAGAGAGAGAGAGAGCATGAGGGGATTGGGGTGGTGCAGAGGGAGAGAGAGAAGAGAGAGTGAGAAGCTGGCTCCCGTGAAGCAGAGCGCCCCATGTGGGGCTCCATCCCAGGACCCTAAAACCATGACCTGAGCTGAAGGCAGACACTTAGCCATATGAGCCACCCAGGCGCCCCACATCGCTAATATTCTTAATAGTGTTCCATGATTCTCAAAACTCATATCTACTTGGCTGCCAAATCCTGGGTTTTAGGTTTAAGATAATTTCTTTTTTATCCAAACTTTCGTAAACACATTGATCAGATCCAGTCTGTACTACTCCAGTGTTTTTACTGGTTGTCTTTGTCCTTCCTGTCACAAGTCCTGTTACCTGAAGCAGAAGGATCTTGGTTCTGTCTACGTTCTTCGTCCCTTCCTCACAGAGGGACACGGGAGCCTGCCCTTCCTTTCTTAGTGGCTCCGGAACAGCTCAGATTGTCTGTTCTCCTTGTCCTAGCTCTGCAAATTATTCTGCTATTGGGTTTAATCTACTTAGTGTTCGTTCATTTTTCTGATTCAACATTGTCTTTTCATGTGCTACCCACATTTCTATGTTCTTGTTCTTCCTCTAGCTTCGGTTCCTCTCTTAGTTTAGGCAGTGAGAGTGCCTGTAGCACAATTCAGAGATATTTACTGACATCGATCTGGACAGGCGGCCTCTACGGCGGCCCCCTGGGATCCCTGCCTCCTGAACTAACTCCAGGTTTGAATCCCTCCTCTTGGATGCAGGCTGGACAATATGCACAGTGATTCTAATGAACGGAATTCAACTGAAGTGAGGGGATGTCCCTTCTGAGACTAGTATTGAGAGGAAGTGGCATCCTCCTGGGGCAGTGTCCCTGTTGTTTTTTATCAGAAGTGCTCCCTCCAGGGGGGAGTCAGTGAACAGGCTGTGAGTGCAGCGCGGTGGAGAAGCACAGAGGGCAAGAGATTGCATCTGATGGGAGCACACTTCCTCCTGGACCCCGGGGTCCAGCCTTCGCTGGAGACTGCAGCCAGTCAGCACTGTCACCTGCAACCTCCTGAGAAGGCTTAGTGCAGGTTTACCCAACTAAGCATTCTGTCATTGGGAAGCCGCTACATTTGGGACAACGTGTGACAATGGCAACAGCCAGTTAACAGGAGTTTCCCTGTAACTTTGTGTTGCGTCTCCATATTTTAATACATCCCCTTCATCTCTGCTTCTGCTGAGTCAGTCACTGTGGCTATGGCTTCTTTCGGCAGTTTTACCTACAAAGTGCACATGAAAACTGTCTATTTCAAATGGACGTGATTTCGGCTTTCTCTCCTTCCTGTCCTTCGTCAATTTCTCCTAATTTCCACTTCACACTCTGTAGGTACCTGTGTCTCCTGTTCTCAAGGCCACTAATTTGTGCCTGTTAGGTTTTTCTTCCTGACACATTTATCTCTTACATGCAAAAAATCCCATGTGTGGTGAAGGATCACAGACTAGCTGTTTCTCTCCTTTTCTCAGTAGTGTCATATTGCTAAATTTATAAAACTTTCATTTGTTAGAATTTGTGGGACTTGCCCACTCCAGATTCACACTGATCCATGTGGCATGATGCATTTTTAGAGAGACTTCATTAAGGAGAGCTTTAAACACGGTAGCTTATTAACTGATTAGGTCCAATTAGGCAAGTATTCAAACATAACTGCTACATTTTTGACATCATTAAAAATCATTACAGTTGAGGAACTATATCACTCAGAGCTTGTCCATTTCCTACACACAGACTCCCTGCACAACTTCACGGCTTTCCTTCCGATGATGGGAGGTTCAGTGCCAGTGCTAACCCGGGCCCTGACATGGCCCATCAAAAATAATGACGCTTGACAAACACAGCTTTAAATCTCCCTCTTCTCCTCTCACCGTATTTTTACCCCCAGCACTTTAGTCCCCTGTAGTTAAAAACAAGAGCTCTTCTCTATTCTGGCTCTTGCTTTCTGATTAAGGAAAATGGATGGCATAACAGCATGCGAGGAAATACAGTATTTTTATAAAAGTAAACCTTACTTAACACTCTTTTTCAGTGCCAGCTGGGAAAACAATGTTATAATAGTAAGAAAGGAAATATCACTGTAACTTCAATCTTCTATAAAAGATTAAAACAAGAAAAAAAGTTTTATGCACTATGTGTGTCCTAATCATAACTTAACGAACATTAGTGGTAGAAATATGGGAAAAAATGGGACACCTGGGTGGCTCAGTTGGTTAAGCATCTGCCTTCAACTTGGGTCATGATTTCAGGGTCCTGGGATCAAGTCTTGCACTGGACTCCTTGCTCAGTGGGGAACTTGCTTCTCCCTCTCCCTTCCCCTCTGCTCATGCTCTTTCTCTGTCTCAAATACATAAGCAAAATCTTTTTTAAAATGGCATATAAAAATATAAAAAAATGGTAAAAACAAGTGAAACACTTAGGTGTTTCTATGATAATAAGTATATAATTGCAAGCATTGATAAAGTTTATTTCTACCCTTTTCAAAAATGGCTCACTATAATTAAAATGGGTATATGGGCATAAAAATTGCTCACACCTCCTCATCAAAAATAACAAAACATTATTCTTCCCTAAATTCTCCCCTCCTCTCAATTGACAAGTTATTTGACTGAATGTGAAATTTCTGCTATTTCCATTAACATTTCTTTCAGCCTTTTACCAATATATGCTACAAATGTTCTAGTTATTTAAATTTTTGCCATTCCATCTACTCAAGACAAAAAATAACAAAGTGCGTCAAATATTTTCTAGAAACAATTATGGATGCCCATCCCAGTACATTTACTTTCACTGAACGTGTGTGCAATTATCTCATTGTTTAAATCTTACTTTTGTACCAGAATGACTGTATTCTATAAAGGCATATTGCTAGTGCACATTTTATACATGTTTCCTCTCTGATGATTTCTGGAAAGTAGTTCCATACTTAGAGTGTGGGCAAACTGACCCCGAGGGTACGGGACAGTCACAGGACCTATGTTATGAGAGCAAATGCGACAAGGGTTTCTCCTACAGTCAACTGAAAGTGGATTGAATTAGAAGCTCCATGCAGGGTCCTAAAGATCCACAGTAACACCTCCTGTCCTGAAAGGAGTGAGCACAAAGCATGTCTCATCTTCGTTTGCTTTAGTTCCGTACATCTTCTCCTCCAGAAGACCAGGAGATGAAAGATATAAGGGGGGATGAATTTCAAATCCTTTCAGGAGAAATGACATTAAAATAACTGTTATTCTAGCTATTTTTTTTCTAGATTAAGGAGAAAGGACACCCAGATGTCTTAATACAAAGAAAATAAATGAATCAGACAGATGGAACAAATTTGATTAAAATGTTGGAATATAACATCTAAGAGGAAAGATACTAAAGAGAAGGATTTATATTTGGATTTAGTAGAGTCAATTCTGTATGGGAAAGATGGGGGAAAATGACCCTAACAATCACCCATGGAACAAAAGTGTCCAGGAAACTCAACTACCATGAGGCTAATCTAAAGAAATAATGGTCTAAGTCTGTGAATAACCAACATAGGGGACAAAATATCAATATATTGAGAAAACCATTTGTTAGACAAAATCGATAAAATCTGTCTCAGACCTTCAGTGGAACAAGAAAACATAATGGTAAATATAGAAATAAGTGCATATTGTCCAAAACTAGTTGAAGAAACAAGTTATTTTTGCCCTGCTCTAACCAGATTAGAGCAGGAGTTACGGGCTGTGACTGCAGTGTCATATTTTATAAAATTTATCAACTTATAAGGATACATTGCTGAAGAGTATGACCAGTTTACAAAAAGCCTGGAAAATCACATTAGTTGGAGCATAAGAAACAGACACTTACATAAGAAAGAGAAGAACATGAATAATATTACAGCTTTATGTTTCTATATCCAGCATGAGACATTTGTTGGTCATGTATATGAACAAATTAAAGTTGATCCTTGGACAACGAAGGTTTGAATTGCATGAGTCTGCTTACATTTGGTTTTGGTTTTTGTTTGTTTTTTGTTTTTGAGAAACACAGTATCGTGCTGTCAATTTATTTTCTCTCCCTTATAGTTTTTTTAAATAACATCTTCTTTTCTCTGGCTTACTTCATTGTAAATATGCAGTATATAATACACATAATGTACAAAATATGTGTCAGTCAACTGCTTATGTTATTGATAAGGCTTCTGATCAATAGTCAGCTATCAGTAGTTAAGTTTTGGGGAGGCTGGTTCAAAGTTATATACAGATTTTTACTAGGGGCTAGTGGGAGTTGTTAGTGAGCCTAAACCCCATGTCACTCCAGGATCAACTGTACTTTATGTTTCTGAGGCTTGAACTGCTTAGCCTTCCCTTGTAAACTGGAGATGTCTCTGTCAGGAGCCCAAGAGGGGCACGGTTGTAGTTCAGTAAATGTTTAGGTCCTTTGTATTTGACTGAAACAAGAAAGCACCTGCTGAGACTGGGGGGAGGGGTGGCTGCAAGAGGAGCTGCACAGCCCTGCAAGTCATCCTTCAGTGAAGCTCAGGTGCAGAATGGGATGAATTTTAACTAAAAAAGTCGCAGAGCAAAGAAGACAGATTTCACAGTAAGAGGTTGAAAAAAGTTTTCAGAAAGAAGATGGAAGTCCTCTAAGAAGGCATTTAAAGTCTGTTTCTAGGGACAAGTATCCAGAGAGAATGAGAAGGAGAGAGGAGATATAAACAGTGTGGTTTGGAAGGACAAATATGAAAGGATTACGCTCATTGTAATGGAAATGAACTATTACCAGTTAGAATTGGGATTTATGAATACTAATTTGGAGGGAAGTAAGATATATAAATGAGAGTTATTAAGGTGTCTTTGCAAACAGAAGCAGCTTCATATTTCTCCGCACACAAGAAAAATGAGAAGGCGAGGAAGAGCCATAAAGAGAAAATGTGGTGATATGAATTCTGTCGAGACATCGCTAGAAAAGATAATAAAAAGAGGGCTTTGCCCCCAGAAATAATGATGCACTCCTAACCTGTGGCCTCGCTGATTTAACTACCATATTAACATTGCATCATACATAAAACCACCTGTATAGATCTCTTTTAAAACTAAGGAAAACCCTAAAGGAGGATTTATCCCATTACGGTCCTATCATTTTATTTTCTTATTCAGTGTATGTGAAATTGTCCAGTAGCTATTGTTTTCCAGTAAGCTGTTATATTTTGAAATTATGCTGCATGAGATAACATCTTGCCACTCACCACAAGCAATCTTGTCATCCTTTGCAAATTATATATACAAACACATTTATATGTATATGTGTAATTGCATTATCAGAAAGGGTTCAAAAGTGAAACGAGGTATAATAAAATTGTTATTAGCGTATAAAAGAATAACCATGGGAGGACTGCATGCACATCTGGTGGAGCCCATCACTGGTGTTCGGGAAGGGCTCTTGGTCATGGGAACTGTAATCCCATCAAACATCAAAAAGCAAGCTGTAAAAATGTACTTAAACTGAGCAAAATGATGGCAATTTGATGGGTATCCCTAACACCAGGGCCCAATCCCAGATCTGAAAACCAGGGCACTAAAGTCAGGGACAGAAAATGGATTTCAAGCCATGTCATGATAGCTATATGAGTCAGGAAAAGCAAGTATACTCCCAAAGTGGAAGAATTATTTGTTAAATAGAACTTTGGAAGATATTAAACATTTAAATCATATATAATGATCAGTATATTAGGGGGCACTGCTAGATCAAAGATTTAGAGATTTTGGGTTTTAAGTCCAATTCAACTGTTACTGAGTGGGAGACTTACAAGTCCTTTAAGCTGTTTTATAATTTTTTATTCTCTATGAATTCTGAATTTGGATTACAAACAAACCACCTCAAGAGAAGATGTCATTGAAAGCCATGAGGATCAAGTCCGGGGTCTGTCCCAGCTGTTCTTCTCACTGGGGTGCGGAGGGGTTGTGATGCATCCCAAAGGGCGAAAAACCCCATCCTCAGACACAGTGCTATTTCTAAGAGCACGTATAGGATCACCATATGGGCATTTAGTGAAGCTGGTATCGGGCCCAGAGCTAGAAATCGGAATGCTGCAACGAAAACCTTTTGGGTTTGTTAGGGATAAAAGAGATGAGTAGAGATCATGGCATAAACTGTGAGGCCACCTGAACATCAGGTCCCAACTGACCAGGGGGCTATTGCTGGTGTTTGTGCGTTTACAGGGAAAACTAGGTGTGTCCTGAACAACAGGCTCCTGGTTCCTGCGGGCTGAAGATAAAGGAAGCTGGGAACTAAGGGCAAAATCTTGTATAATGCCGCCTATGACTATATTCTTTTTAAAATTTTTTTAAAGATTTATTTATTTATTTTCGAGTGAGAGGGTGCAAGTGGGGAGGGGTAGAAGGAGAGGGAGAGAGAATTCCAAGTAGACTCCTCGTGTTCAGCATGGAGCCAATGCAGAACTAGATCCCATGACCTTGAGATCATGACCTGAGTCCAAACCAAGAGTCAGATAGTTAGCTGACTGAGTTCCCCAGGGGCCCTGACCATATTCTTTTTTTAAATATATTTGGAAGCTATATAAAGCCCACTGGAGTCTGAATCTTTGGGATATTTTCTATCAGGTTTCTAGGGATGAAGGCTTCTGATTAGACTTCTTGAGATTGCCTTGTATGCTCTTCTTTGCATGTACCTGCCAGTTCTGCTTCCCAAGTTAGAGGCAAGATAACGTTGTGCCCTTCCCACTGAATGCCTTGATGATGTCAACAACCCTCTTGGACCCCAACCCTCATATAACAAAGCCCTCCACATTGTGCATGAATCTCAACTCTCCCACACAGAAAAGAGGAAAAGGATGTCCAGGTGATAAAATTTCAATCCATGAAGCACTTTGCTTGTCTAGAAGACATACCACTTATTCAGAGAATTTTTTTCCCTCCGGAAAACAGTCATTAATCAATATTGATTTATCTGTATATCCCGAGTTCACATCTTTTGTTTTCAGGAGCCAAATATTCATTCAGATATTGAGAAATACAGAACAGAATATAGCATATGTGAGGAGAGACCAAGAATTCTTGGTGAAATTTTCGTAGCAATGTCCTGGACCTGTCTTGGGGGAGCGTATTTCTCAGGGTAGAAGGTGATTCTTAGAATGACGTTTTATTTTTTATTTTTATTTTTATTTTTTGTACTTATTTTTAAATTTTTAATTAACATATAATGTATTATTAGCCCCAGGGGTACAGGTCTGTGAATCGCCAGGTTTACACATTTCACAGCACTCACCATAGCACATACCTTCCCCAATGTCCATAACACCCCCACCCTCTCCCTACCCTCTCCCTACCTTATTTTTATTTTTTTTAATATTTTACTTATTTATTTGACAGGGAGACAGCAAGAGAGGGAACACAAGCAGGAGGAGTGGGAGAGGGAGAAGCAGGCTTCCTGCTAAGCAGGGAGCCCAATGCAGATCTTGATCCCAGGACCCTGGCACCACGACCTGAGCCAAAAGCAGACGCTTAATGACTGAGCCACCCAGGCGCCCCCGGAATGAAGTTTTAAATTCTTGTTTATTACTCTTACTGCAGTAGTCACAACTCAGGGCTAGTGACTGGCAATAAAAAGATACTCAAATAGTAATACTTATGGTATTTTGCTGGAATTAGTGTCAGAGAAATTTAGGAATTCTGTGGAGTGGAAACTGAGTTGAGCTCGTCATCCTTCAGCTAATTTGAGAAAATGTTTTGGTGAAGGTAAAGATGACAAAGGGAGTTTGGAAGCAGAGTGTTGCAGTATCAAACAAGTCAGCAGTCTCTTGCATGTGCTGGCGAAATTCAGACTTGATATAAATATAATGTATGCCTATATATGCATATGTGTATGTATTACATATTTATATTATGGTGAACACCTAGTACAGTACCTAATACCCCTGGTGGGTTCTAGACAAATATTTCATCATCAAACCCAGTATTTTTCCAATGAACATGTCTGTTTAGTTCAGGTTTTGCTCTCAAATGCATTTAAATGAATCTTAATGAAAAATAAAACAACTTTTGATTTTTCAGAGTCTTTTAGTTTCAGGAATACAAATAACATATTATGGTTACAGTGGCGTCTTAAAATTGTTATTTATCTATATTCTAAAGTATCTAAAACTTATAAAACTAAAAGAAAAGACATTCTGAATATCTTATCACGATATTTTTCACATTTTTACAGGAGCTATCATGGAAAGCTCGAGCATCATTTTGTTTTGTCTCGAGCTTCCCTTTCAGATCAGGGTGTACCCTGGGCTAATTTCACCTGCCCCGAGTCCTCCCATCTTCCATCTGAGGCACTTCCTGCCTTTCTCCCTTGGTGGTCTTTCCGTGTCCTGCCTTTCCTGGAGCAGGTTTTCCTGACCAGAGGGATTGCCGTCCTGGGAAGGGAAGAGATATTACAAGGTCAATCCAACTGATACACATTTTCTAAGGGGGACTTCTCAGCCAGAGCAGAACCATTAGAAACAATTCACTTTATCCACATGTTACACTTTTTCATTCATACTTTGTGACCTCCCTAGAAACCAAAAGCAATCATTGATCATTCCTCTTTGTCATTTGTGACTGCTGACCTACGGGGCGGCTTTTTCTGCATCTGCTAATATAATAGAGCCTTGGAAAAGAGCAAAGCATATTATCAGCTGGATTAACAGCAATGTGTGTATCCCATTTAAGCGCTTGTTGTATGCTGCAATAAGAAGGGGAATTAGCTCAGGTTGAGAGCAGGCCAATTCACAAATTGACCAATTTACCAATTTGCAAAAAAAAAAAAAAAAAAAAAAAAAAGAGGAAATAGAAGTCTTACTCTAAAATACACATTTTGATAATTTTGATTACCATAGTTTGTGTTAAATATATAATACTCAGAAAAAAATATGTTGTGTAATACAATGAAAATCCAGGGTGTCGTAAGGAATATGTTAGGTTATATTGATATTGTTTAATAATCTATAAAGACAGTTTTTATAATCCTATATTTATGGTTCTTTTTCCCAGTTATTCCAAGGATTCTTTTAGCAGTTTCTTTTTTTTTTTTTAAGATTTTATTTATTTATCTGACAGAGAGAGATCACAAGTAGGCAGAGAGGCAGGCAGAGAGAGAGAGAGGAGGAAGCAGGCTCCTTGCTGAACAGAGAGCCCAATGCGGGGCTTGATCCGAGGACCCTGAGATCGTGACCTGAGCCGAAGGCAGAGGCTTTAACCCACTGAGCCACCCAGGAACCCTAGCAGTTTCTTTTTTAGGGTTTTTATTTATTTATTTGACAGAGACAGAGAGACAGCGATTTGCCATTTATAATAACTATTGCTCAAAATTTGCTATTATATTTCTCTAATCATTTCTAATTATCTTGTTGGGTTTTTTTTTTTAGTATTTTCAGCACTTTTATCTTAGTTGATTTTTGAACCTTTTATCATAAGATCACTTTTCTTGGATGGTATGTATTACTAATCATCGTGTATTGTATACTACTTTCTAGGTTTTCTCATTTCCTTTTTTCTGCTTTAATCATCCCACCCTCTCATGTTAAAACTTTCTGCCCTAAGCTACCAACACAATATATTCTGATTGCTGTTTGGTAGAAATCAACATTTTAATATTTCACCTGACATACGGTGTTTCCAGCCACTTCTGCCTTTTTTCAAATGTTTTTGAAGTAAATGCAAAAATGCTTTTTGAAGTAAGCACTCACCTTGTAATTTGCCAAATCCTCAAATAGCTATCTGACTTAATTGTACACTTGTAGTGATGGGTAACCAAAACTTGAGCATTTTATTATTTTTATGTTTTTATTATTTTTTATTTGACAAGTGGCATCCCTTTGTTCATCCATCATTCTCCTCACCGTGGTAAGCGTCTTTAGGAATGTCATTTTGAACACTTTATCAAGGAATCCACTGACCTCCGTTTTCCTTAAGGTTTCTGGATTCTTACCTTATTCTTGTCTTTGGAGCACACTCTTCATGTCTTCATTCTCCTTCACTCTGCGTGTTGGTTTTGTGTCTCTGATGAAACCACCACCTGTCCAGGTTCTCCCAGGGTCACCCAGGTAGAAAAGAGACCCTGTGCTTCAGCCTGGCCCGGCTCTTGAGTATTTCTCCCACTCCAGGGGCTGTCTACATCCCCTCCTTGTTCCCAATAGCTCAGTAGGACCTGCTACTGAGTCCCAGAGGGAAGGCTTGTTGCAGGCTGACTGGAAGCCAGACCCTAAGGCTGTAGCTCAAGTGTATACCTTGAACTCTCATGGGGAAGCCCTGGGAGCTGATGGCTTCTGCCTGCTCCTTCTGTGCTGAGCCCTAGGAGGTTAGTGGGTTAAGGATGGTTTCTTTGTTTGGCACATGCCTGTGTGACCCGTGAGCTCAAGCCCCACCAGCCATCAGAGCCAAGCCATCAAGGGGTCTGTCCCCCAGGGGGTAGCCTCTTAGAGTCTGGGTGCCAGATGTGTGTACAGAGCTCCTCCCCGGGAAGTGCTGGGGATTTGGAGTGGGCTGTATGGAGAACAGGAGATGTTGTCTGCTGGCTTCTGGCTTCCTTGCTCCCGGGGTGGGAGGGGAGGTGGGGGGAAGAGACACTGCAGTTTGTCCCTAGATCATTGACAAATTAGAAGCTTAACCCTTAGGCTACAGTTGAAGAGAAGCAAACAGGACCTCCTGAAGGGAAAGGCTGGGAAGAGGGCATTTTTGTCGGCTCCCCCCTATGCTGAGTGTCGACCCCTGAGCCCTGAGCCCCGAGTGGGAGCCACAGTGAGTCCTGAGAGGCAGCCAGGAGCTCTAAGTCTTGTGGTTCTTGTGGGCACAAGCCCTGTTTGCTCTCAGAGCTAGGTGTTCTGGCTGTGGAAGGCTTGATTAGCAGGGTGCTAGATGCTGCATCCAGCCTGTACCCTCCTCAGGGAGAAGCTGGGAGTTGTGTGTTCCCTCCCTATTCTGCATTGCTGTGTGAGGGGCAGAGTTTATGGCGAGAATGTGTCTCAGCTCCTCCTACCCTGTCCTTGCAGGTATTTTCTTGTTCCCTTGATGTGTAGGAGTCATTCAGCTAGTTTCTGGATTTCCTTCAGAAGGAATTGTACCATATACAGTGTAGATGGAGTGTGTCCATGGGAGGCGGGGAGTTCAAGAGCCGGCTGCTCGCCGTCCTGGACCAGAATCTGTCCCTTCCATTTTATAGTCATCTGAAATATATCAGATGCTGGGGGCCAATCTGTTGAGAAATTTTGGTTATACTACATTATAAAATAGACATTTTCATATATTAAATATATTCATAAGAAGACTGTGTCATCTTTTGATTCTCATTGTTCCACAAATAGAATATGTATGTAAATGTTCCTAAGAAGACTAAATTTTTCAATAGTGAATTGATAGGTATTATGAAAAACTGTTTAAATCATATTATGTCATATGAATTGCATTTCATCTTTAAGTGCTTTCTTTTGAAAATTGGTAAATTTTGAAAATTTAGAGAATTTTTCTACAAATTTTTATCTAATTACCTTGGAATTTCATTTTTTTAAGATTTCATTTATTTATTTGACAGAGAGAGAGAGAGAGTACAAGTAGGGGGAGTAGCAGAGGGAAAGGGAGAAGCAGACTCCCCGATGAGCAGGGCGCCTGACCCAGGGCTCCATCCCAGGACCTCGGGATCATGATCTGAGCTGAAGGCAGACATTCAAACTACTGAGCCACCCAGGCATCCCTAACATTTATTTTACACTATCATAGACTGTGTCATGATGGGCCCTACAAAGTAGTCATAGAATCATTTTTGTAATTACAGATTTCCAATGGTATTAACTGAGAAAAAAACCACACATCAAACTCAACCACATTATTAATATTTCACAAAAACTAGAGATACAAACATAGGAATTTATAGTTAACTTGCTTCTACCCCAATGTAAGATGCTGTGGGAGGTGTAGGACTTTAAATTAAAACCTGCCAACTCATGATCAAACCATAATTAGTATTCTATGTATGGCCAATGAATCAAAAGATCCCACTGAAACAGTACTTTTTTTTTTTTTTTTAAACAGCCAACTGGAGAAAGGAGAAAAGGACCTAGAGACTGAAGTAATGATGTAACAGCAGGTGCATTGCACGTTTCTGATGGCCTAAGTTAGAGCCTCACATTTAGTCACAGAAGGAACAGAGAGTAGCAGCCAAGACACTTGAAAAGAGGTTGTGGAAGATTTAAAAAAAAAAAAAGTAAGAAAATTAAGCCATCGTTCTTACAAAGGACGGACTCAAACAGTTCAGATCCCACGGCCCAGAAGTAAGCAGAAGACATAGGAAAGTCTTTGTGAGGATTCAACAGCTTGCTAAAGACCAAAGTGGACAGCAAGTCAGCGAGTGCAATTTTTCTCATTTAAAAAAGAAAATAAAATTTTCTAAGCTTCAGTACACATTTCACTGAGCATTGTATTAAAAACAACAAAACAAACAGCATACATATTAATAAGCAAATAAAAATGTGTAATTTTGCAAAAAAAAAAAAGTTATCCAGAGCAATTTGGCTTTTTTTTTTTTTTCAATTTTTCAGATAGCAAACTAGGATATGAAGAATACTAAAAATATTTCTGGTCTGGCCGCATCAGTGTCCTATGGATCGTTTAGTCTTATAGAGCATGTTCTCACTGCGGTAGGTTTCTGTCCATCTTCTTCAGTCTTTACTTGGCTAAATCCTAAAAATGCTTTCACCCTCAGCTTAAATATTACCTTTTCAGCAAAATCTCCTCAGACCTCCTTGTCTAAATTAGTCCCCAGCTTTCAGTTATATAGCAGATTTCTGGAGACTGAATGAAACAAAAGTATCTGAAGGTGGTAGGATCATGCAGGCACATAATGAGCACTGAAAACATTGCATTATTCATACTGTTGTTGCCAGTCATTATTAGATCGCATAAAGTGTGTGGGTTTGGAATTCAGGTCCTGACTGCCACTGGCCAGTATTTGGCCACTAGAACAACTTTCTAGAAACTTCTGGATATCCATTTTCTCCTTTGTAAGGGAGTCAGAGGAATTACAGCTAATTCTACAAGGCATAAAGTAGAAGTGGATGTGGAGGTAGGTGCTTGATAACAGTTTTCATTCACACGCACACTTTTGCTAGCCTTCTCTGCTGTGTACTTAAATGGTTTAATTTGCTGCAGGAAAGTAGCCATTAATACAATTTCAGTGTGCTGCTACTTACTAAAGAGTGGAAGTCTGAAAGTCCTAAAATGTATTTTATGGTATGCAAAGTTGAAAACACCTGAGTTTCCAATTTGATTCCAGGTAAATTGATCTGTTCCTTAGATTCTAACAGGAGGGTATGACCCTATAGGCAGGGAAGTTCTGAGTGTAGTTAGACACTGGAACCAAACTACAGAAGGATGATTAGTCTTCGTGTGAAGGAGAAGATAAAATATTAATGAAAGAACTCAATATAATTCTAGAAGATAAATGAAAATTTAAGGCAATTAAAATACATACTAATCTATAATGTACAATGTGAAATCATATGACAAGGTCATGCACCATTGCAAGACTCTTTGCAAGACTAACTTGGAGAAGGAAGTTTTTGTTTCCATCTTTCAGTATCCACATTGCTTAGATTAAAAGCTATAGTACAGGGCAAACAAACCTATTCAGTTTTCACCATTAAGAATCCTGAAGTTTAATGGCTAACAGACACATGAAAAAACATTCATCATCACTATCCATCAGGGAGATTCAGATCAAAACCACACTGAGATACCACCTTACACCAGTTAGAGTGGCAAAAACTAACAAGGCAAGAAACAACAGATGTTGGTGAGGATATGGAGAAAGGGGAATCCTCTTACACTGTTGGTGGGAATGCAAGCTTGTGCAGCCACTCTGGAAAACAGTGTAGAGGTTCCTCAAAAAATTAAAAAGAGAGCTACCCTGTGACCCAGCATTTGCACTACTGGGTATCTTACCCCAAAGATACAGATGTAGTGAAAAGAAGGGCCATATGCACCCCAGTGTTCATAGCAGCAATGGCCACAATAGCCAAACTGTGGAAAGAGCTGAGATCCTCTTCAACAGAGGAATGAAATAAAGAAGATGTGGTCCATATATACGATGGAATATTACTCACCCATCAGAAAGGATGTCAATTTGCATTGACATGGATGGGACTGGAGGACTTACTAAATGAAATAAATCAAGTAGAGAAAGTCAATTATCATATTGTTTCACTTATTTGTGGAAAATAAGGAATAGCATGGAGGACATTAGTAGAAGCAAGAGAAAAATGAAGGGGGATATTGGAGGGGGAGACAAACCATGAGAGACTAGGGACTCTGGGAAACAAACTGAGGGTTTTAGAGGGGAGAGGGGGAGAGGGACAGATTAGCCCGGAGATGGGTATTAAGGAAGACATGTATTGCATGGAGCATGGGTTGTTACACACAAACAACGAGTCATGGAACACTACATCAAAAACTAATGATGTACTCTATGGTGCCTAACATAACATAATAAAACAAAATCCTGAAGTTCGGACCTTCACATTTTTAGCAGATTCAGGAAGACTCATATAGAACTAGGGGGAAGATACTCAAATCCTGAAAATATCTATCAGTGGCAAAACTACTTAGGGATATTCACTAATTTGAAGCTGAGACCAGGAATTCTAAGCCAAAACTTTACAGAAATTGCCTTTCACACTGTACATTCTGATGTAGCGTAGGATACATAGTAACGTGGGTGACCCATAAAGCAGAGTGATACACAGTGTGTGTACACGGGGTAGTGTGAACCCTGGGTGCAGGGACACATCTGACTGTTGTGTAAGACCCACATCTGTTCTGACAGTTTTTCATTTTTTAAATTAAAATTATTTTTTTTTTATTTTGGCTTGTTTATTTATTTATTTTCCTAAATTGAACGTCATGTTGGGCAGGGATCATCCATTCATGAGGCCTATTACCTAAAACAATTAGCATATTGGCAAGGAAAGGTTTTGGCTTAATAATTGGATACAGGTGGAGGAAAGTAATGCCAAGGTTGACTCATTAGCAGGGATGACATATCCTTGCCCTGCTCATCCTTCCTTGCATCTCCTATTAAAGACAAACACACACACAAACAAAACTACACTGTTAGAAAACCTAATGATCAGCAAGAGTCAAGTTTACATATTTCAAATAGGAAGTTGAGTGCGGCATGGTAGTCTGGTTTCAGATGATGCAGCGAATACCAAGACATCACCAAAGGAGTTAGAGAAAAGAGCATTTTCTTTCAGGCATTGCTAGATTTTCTCTGGTGTTAACACTTAATATGCAGTAAAACTAAATAATTAGTACAAGAATACAAAACTCTGGGGCGCCTGGGTGGCTCAGTGGGTTAAAGCCTCTGCTTTTGGCTCAGGTTCCTGGGATCGAGCCCCGAATCGGGCTCTCTGCTCAGCAGGGAGCCTGCTTCCTCCTCTCTCTCTGCCTGCCTCTCTGCCTGTTGGGGCCGATTCCACGGAGGACATGGGGAGATGGAGAGGAGAAGGGAGTTGAGGGAAACTGGGGGGGAGATGAACCATGAGAGACTATGGACTCTGAAAAACAACCTGAGGGTTTTGAAGGGGTCGGGGGTGGGAGGTTGGGGGAGCCTGGTGG
>PISX010025168.1:0-26569 GCA_004024625.1 Mellivora capensis
TGGAACAGAATAGAGAGCCCAGAAATAGACCCTCAACTCTATGGTCAACTAATCTTCAACAAAACAGGAAAGAATGTCCAATGGAAAAAAAGACAGCCTCTTTAACAAATGGTGCTGGGAAATTTGAACCAGCCACATGCAGAAAAACGAAACTGGACCATTTCCTTACACCACACACGAAAATAGACTCAAAATGGATGAAGGACCTCAATGTGAGAAAGGAATCCATCAATATCTTTGAGGAGAACACAGGCAGCAACCTCTTCGACCTCAGCTGCAGCAACTTCTTCCTATGAACATCGCAAAAGCAAGGGAAACAAGGGCGAAAAATGAACTATTGGGATTTCAACAAGATCAAAAGCTTTTGCATAGCAAATGAAACAGTTAACAAAACCAAAAGACAACTGACAGAATGGGAGAAGATATTTGCAAATAACATAGCAGATAAAGGGCTAGTATCCAAAAGCTATAAAGAGCTCATCAAACTCAACACCCAAAGAACAAATAATCCAATCAAGAAATTGGCAGAGGACATGAACAGACATTTCTGCAAAGAAGACATCTAGATGGCCAACAGACATATGAAAAGGTGCTCCACATCACTCGGCATCAGAGAAATACAAATCAAAACCACAATGAGATACCACGTCACCACAGTCAGGATGGCTAAAATTAACAAGTCAGGAGATGACAGATGCTGGCGAGGATGTGGAGAAAGGGGAACCCTCCTATACTGTTGGTGGGAATGCAAGCTGGTGAAACCGCTCTGGAAAACAGCATGGAGGTTCCTCAAAAAGTTGAAAATAGAGCTACCCTATGACCCAGCAATTGCACTACTGGGTATTTACCCTAAAGATACCAACGTAGTGATCCGAAGGGGCACATGCACCTGAATGTTTATAGCAGCAATGTCCACAATAGGCAAACTATGGAAAGAACCTAGATGTCCATCAACATATGAATGGATAAAGAAGAAGTGGTATATATATACAATGGAATACTATGCAGCCATCAAAAGAAATGAAATCTTGCCTTTTACAATGACCTGGATGGAACTAGAGGGTATTATGCTTAGCGAAATAAGTCAATCAGAGTAAGACAACTATCGTATAATCTCCCTGATATGAGGAAGTGGAAACGCAATGTGGGGGGTTTCGGGGCAGGAAAAGAATAAATGAAACAAGATGGGATTGGAAGGGAGACAAACCATAAGAGACTCTTAATCTCACAAAACAAACTGAGGTTTGCTGGGGGGAGGGGGATCCGGACAGAGGGGCTGGGTTATGGATCTTGGGGAGACTATGTGCTATGGTGAGTGCTGTGAAGTGTGTAAACTTGGCGATTCACAGACCTGTACCCCTGGGGATAAAAATATATTATATGTTTATTAAAAAAAAAGAAAAGAAAGAAAATAGGCAGGGAAATAAAGAAATTAGGCAACAGAAAAAGATACCTATTCAGAACCTGGTGTGTACAAGAAAAACCAATAAGTTTTTATAGGTAAGACACTTAGAATAGTGTTAGTCACCTTATATGGGAGTGATAATGTTTAATATTATGTGAGCTGGGTCTTGAAGGGTATCAAGGTCATCATCTGGAGGGAGAAGGACCAAAATATACAAAGGGCCTGTTATATCAAGGGAACTTCTAGAAGCTTGCTATAGCCAGGGGATAAGATATACCAAGGAGGGCAAAGCAGAGGTAAGGCACAGCAAAAGCAGAAATCATATTAGGGAGGGCCTTGTAAATATTTATCAGAATAAAGTCCTTGCTTAGAATTTGTTCTAAGGGCCAAGGGGAACTGGTGATGGTTTATACATAGGGCAAGTGAGGTGCCCTGTACACACAGACTCTGTTTGATTGTGAGTTGCCTGAGATCAATTTAGTGACAAATGATTGGGGTTCCCTTCTGGGAATGGCAGGCAAAGCCAGAAGATTTTATGTGACTACTAAGCACTCTTGAGGACCCACGTGAAATACGCTGAAGTTTACAAACAAATCTTGACTACAGTTTTAGAAGAACATTTGAAGCCATGAGTGCTAGTGACCTTCAGAGTGTGAGTAGCTCCCTTGGCAAGTAGATCATGGGCTTCATTTGAAAGAGGGGTCACGGTCATCTGATCCATGAATGTAAGAACCTATAGCAAGAGGGTGTGTCTGTGAATGGTCACACTGAAGAGTTCTGATGGCTGGCTTCTTTGGTGGCACATTTCCCACTGCATTGTGCTCCTGACACACAAAGTCTCAACATGGCTCTCCTGGCTATAAGTCAGGGGGAATGGTCCCAACATAACTTCTGGAGCCATCAGGAGGAATCTCTCATGAAAACAGACATAAATTCAAAGACACCATATAAATGCTTTCCAAAAATGTCTGTGTGTGGGTGAGAGACTCTTTATGAGTTCTGAAAGCCTGAGACTTCCTTGTGAAGGTAAAGGGCATGGCCTGGAAAGAGGAAACTCTCACAGTAGGACACACATGTGTCAGCCTGTGGGGCCAGCGTCTGCCTTGGTCAAAGTCAAGAGCCAGTTGAAAGAAGTTCAATTGGATTTAAAGAAACACACTTCTTTCCACAGTTTGGCAATAGTGGTCATTCTTGCTATGAACATTGGGGTACAGATGGCCCTTCTTTTCACTACCTCTGTATCTTTGGAGTAAATACCCAGTAGTGCAATTGCAGGGTCATAGGGAAGCTCTATTTTTAATTTCCTAAGGAATCTTCACACTGTTTTCCAAAGTGGCTGCACCAACTTGCATTCCTACCTTTCTACACATCCTCTCTAACACTTGTTGTTTCTTGTCTTGTTAATTTTGTTCACTCTAACTGGTGTGAGGTGGTATCTCAATGTGGTTTTGATTTGAATCTCCCTGATGGCTAGTGATTATGAGCATTTTTTTTTTCACGTGTCTGTTAGCCATTTGTATGTCTTCTTTGGAGAAGTGTTTGTTCATGTCTTCTACCCATTTTTTGACATGATTATCTATTTTGGGTGTTGAGTTTGAGGAGTTCTTTATAGATCTTGGATATCAGCCCGTTGTCTGTAGTGTCATTTGTGAATATCTTCTCCCATTCTGTGGGTTGTGTCTTTGCTTTGTTGACTGTTTCCTTTGCTATGCAGAAGCTTTTGATCTTGATGAAGTCCCAAAAGTTCATTTTTGCTTTTTTTTCCTTTACCTTTGGAGACATGTATTGAAAGAAGTTGCTGTGGCTGATGTTGAAGAGGTTACTGTTCTCCTCTAGGATTTTGATGGACTCCTACCTCATTCTGAGGTCTTTCATGCATTTTGAGTTTATCTTTGTGTATGGTGTAAGAAAATGGTCAAGTATCATTCTTCTCTACATAGCTGTTCAATTTTCCCAGCACCATTTATTGAAGATACTGTCATTTTTCCACTGGATATTTTTTCCTGCTTTGTCAAAGATTATTTGACTATAGAATTGAGGGTTCATATCTGGACTCCCTACTCTTTTCCATTGGTCTATGTGTCTGTTTTTGTGTCAGTACCATGCTATCTTGATGATCACAGCTTTGTAGTATGGCTAGAAATCAGATAACATGATGCTCCCAGCTTTGTTTTTCTTTTTAAACATTTCCTTAGCAATTCAGGGTCTTTTCTGGTTCCATACAAATTTTAGGATTGTTTTTTCCAGCACTTTGAAAAATGCCAGGGGAATTTTGATCAGGATGGCATTGAAAGGATAGATTGCTCTAGGCAGTATAGATATTTTAACAATGTTTATTCTTCTGATCCATGAACATGGAAAGCTCTTCCATATTTTTCTGTCTTCTTCAATTTCTTTCATGAGTTATGCTGAGTGAAATAAGTCAAGCAGAGAAAGTCAATTATCATCTGGTTTCACTTACTTGTGGAGCATAAAGAATAACATGGAGGACATTAGGAGAAGGATAGGAAGAGTGAATTGGGGGGAATCAGAGGGGAGACAAACCATGAAAGACTGTGGACTCTGAGAAACAAACTGAGGGTTTTGGAAGGGAGGGTGTGGGGGGATGGATGAGCCCAGTGGTGGGTATTAAGGAGGACATGTATTGCATAGAACACTGGGTTTGGTGCATAAACAATGAATCTTGGAATGTTGAAAAAATAAAATAAAAATTAAAAAAAGACTCAGTAAAAAATAAAGTAGACTTCTTTTTGTTAATTATGGGATATATATCTATATATTAAACCAGACTCTTAAATACAGAGAACAAACTTGTGGTTGCAGTGAGGAAGGGGGAGTGGAGATGGGAAAAGTAGATAAATGGGATGGAGAGGTACAAACTTCCAGTTACAAAATGAAGAAGTCATGGAGATGAAAATAGTCCAGGAAATACAGTCAATAATATTGTAGTAACTGCATGGTGACAGATGGTCACCACTTACTGTGGTGAGCATTGGCTAATGTAGAGAATTGTTGAATCACTATGTTATACCCCTAATATAAAGAAATTACATATATATAAATATATACATTATAAATAAATATAATAAACTAATATAACATTGTATGGTAATTATACTTGAATTTAAAAAAATGGAAAAGCTTGGCATTGACAAATTTTATTATTAGTTCCTAGGGGAGAAGTGAGGGTTGTCATTCTGTGTGAGTGGGATGAGAGATGCCTCCATTTGGTGGGTGGTCAAATTCCTCTATGAAGGTGTGTGGGTTTAGAACTTGCGGCATGCCACTGAACTGGATAAGCTGACTGATTTCAAAAGATGCCAAAAATCACAGCAGAGCCACCTGCAGTCCCCACATCCACCTAGATGAGGTTCTTATGTAAGTTTGTAGGGCAGAATAATCAGCAGCTTATTCAGATGACAAAACTCTAGAGGGGAGGCAGAGGCCTGAACCAGCTAAGTGACAAAGACCAGATCATAAGTGGAAAAACACAAACCTGTCGTTTACTCAGATTAGTGCACTGCTGCTAAACTTCAGGAAAAACAATACCTTGTGTTGTGTTAAAGTATGATTTAATCTTTCACTAATTTGGGTAAGGAGGTATAATTAAATTTACAACATCCATTCATAACACAAACACTTCAACCATTGGTATGACTACCGATCTTATCACAAAATAGATGGTAATTAGAGCATTGAGTTCCTGATTGGTGTATCATGGAAAAGAGAAGTGGACTTCAGTCCTCTATTTTATTAGGACAATTATGTGTTTGTTGTGAGTGGCAGGTGGTGGCGAAGATGCTTTTTGAAATGACAGAGGATGTTTTGGGAGGGGAGAAGTTGCAGTCACAGGTGAGTAGAGTTTCTTTACAAACACATCTCTCTTCACAAGAGATTGAGGCTCAAGCAGCTGTCCTCAGTATTGGTGATGCTGTGGAAGAACCATCTGGAATCATACCAATATTAAGGTTCATTTAGGGAACCCACAAGCAGAGGGCATGGATTTTTGCGCTTTGAGCTGATTCCTTGGTTATTTCAATACACTTTCCATTTTATCTGTTATTTTCATGTTAGCTCCTTGATGGAGAAACTTAGGTCTGGTTTATTTTATAATATGGCCAGGACAAAATTGGTGCTCAGTAAATTCATAATAACATACAAATTTATAGTAGCATAGCATTCCATTTTTACTATTAGGGATAACTTAGATCTGGGATTAAGATTAGAAGATACAGTGGATTTCAGCCTATTTATAAGAATTTTCCTCTGGGGATGGTGACTTTCCCTTGGGAAAAAAAATAGTAACCTAATAAGGAATATATAATGCTATGGGATAAAATGTATCATAAAAAGTTTTATTTTTCCAGTCAATGTGGACCAAAATGTTTGTTAATTGTGCTTCTCTAAGTCAGATGCCATATTTGAGGCACTAAGGATTGACTATGCCTTCACCAACCACATACTCTCTCCATTCCTTGGCCTCAGTATTAGGGAAAATAGCCAATTAGAGATGCACTTCCAAACCTCTTCTTAGGTACAACCTAATAATCTTAAGAGACAGAAACTGATTTTGTCCTAATAGATCAGGGGCTTGAGAGACAGAGGAGAGTGTCGATGTTGCATGGGTACATTGAGAGTAATACTCAGATGTTCAGCCCTAATCCTTAGGTTTTCTTGAGATGGAAATGGCCACAATTGAGCCATGGTCCAGAGCAGCTGCTAAAAGCCACAATTATTCTCAAAGAAAGAAAGCCCAGCCCCTGAGAATCTTCTATACTGGGCCATGGTCAGGCTGATTAGGACCATTTGTATCTTCTCTTCTTTCTTCAAATGGTCTTTGCTTTCTAAATGGCTGGTCTTAAAGAATGCTTCATTCTTTAGTTTTTAACATTTTTTGAGTGCTGACCCTGCCATGTGCCAGGTATACATATACACATATGTAAAGATTTATCTATCCTCACAACTACTAACTATTAGGAGATATCACTATTTTCTCCACTTTATGGGTAATATAAATATTATAGGTACACCTGTATTGAGGGAACACTTCTTGTAAAGTGTGCAGCTGAGGTTTGACTCTACTGACATGGGACGCTCTAAATAACTGAAAATAGTCCATGGGATCTATTCTGCAACCATACATGTTTGCCTAATGTATATATTTATATACATATATATATAATTTTATACAAGTATAACATATGCTTTTCATATAGAAGTATAATTTATGTTTTACATATGTATAATTTATAGATATGCTTTGCATATGTTTGCACATATCAGTACAGACTTATATTTTCCTATAGATATTTATATAGTAATTTGCATATGGAAGTTCCATAAGGGATTAAATAACAATGTTTATCTTTGGGCATGAATACTATTGGTGTTTTTTGTACTTGTATCTTTGCTTGTGTTTTTTTATGATTTCTCCATGATGAATATATAATGGCTTGTAACTAAATTTTCTTAATTTAAAAAAGGATTTTTACTTTACTTAGGACATTTCAAAACATTCTTGGACTAAACTGTTGACTGCTCTGTATAGGATTATACAAAACACAGGCAAACCCCTGGGTCCAGAGAAGTACCTGGCTGGCTGGCTACCATAACTGGTTTGTTTTCTTTTCTAGACAGGAGAGAGGAGAGTTCCCATGGTATGCATTACTGTATTGTCCCAAGGACAATTTGGCCCCCTTTTGTTATTTTTTGTGATGTTAGTTCTTCTCCAGAAAATCCCAGATAAACTAGAATGAGTGTTCCCTCCACATTTCACCCAGAGCCATGGCCTCAGCTTTCCTGCCAGCACCATGGAATGGGGAGCCTCTTCCCATGGAGATCTGCTTAGTGTTGTAAGAAGAAGTTTCAGGGAACACTTACAGCCATGGTAGGAGGTTGTGCTGCTTTGAGAGTTTTGCTTTATCTGTTTCAACAGGCCCACCCCAATCCTCAACCCTTCCATAAGAGCTGGGCTTTGAGAATCTGCAAACATCTTAATAATCAGGCAAAGTAATCTGATTACTTAAGTTTCTAAATTTTCTCCTTCTGTGACATGGAAATATGTCAGAATAGGAGGCTCCCCTTCCACCCCAAACTCTGCCACTTCTCAGGGATGTGAAGGGATCCACCATTCATTACTTATCTCTCATGTGTAAATGGGGAGCACTGAGGATGTTCCACACAGCTCAGTGGTCTACATCCATCCTGGAAGATAAATTCTGTGTTCCTATGAGTGGCCAGGACAAGGGCAGGCCACTGCCTTGGTCTCAGGACCCCCAGCAGAAGTGTACAGATTGGTGTTCCCTGCCTTGAGGGGAGAATGTCTATTTTCCTGCATCTCCACAAGCACTGATCCAGAAATGCACTTTCCCAGGTGAGGTAATTAGGCATCCACAGGCCTTTGCCTGTGCAGTGGAGCCAAAGTCCTTCTGTGAAGCTCCTTTAGAGGCATTAGTCTTCACCACCAACAGGGGGAAGCAGTGCAGCGTGCCTGCCCTCAGTGTGAAAACAAAGTACTGGTGGAAGAAGCTGTCTGGGCTTTGGAGGGAGGCTTCAGCCTTGATTATCCCTGAAAACCCATCCATTTTACACACTGTAGGCAGTGTGACTGGGCTTATGAGCTTTGCAAGAGTCAACAAAATGTTTGAATCAAATATATGTCTTTCTATAGGTATATATGTATGTCAGTTCCAAAATAAAATTGTGCAAAATTGACATATATAAATGTTGAAAGGTCTAGAAAGAAAATTTCATGAACCTCATTCATTGTGAAATCTAGTTTTTAAAGTATTTTTTAAAATCTCTTTTCAGCGCAACAGTATTCATTGTTTTTGCAACACACACAGTTCTCCATGCAATACGTGCCCTCCTTAATACCCACCACCTGGCTCCCCTAATCTCCCACCCCCCCCCGCCCCTTCAAAACCCCTCAGGTTGTTTTTCAGAGTCCATAGTCTCTCATGGTTCACCTCCCCTTCCAATTTTCCTCAACTCCCTTCTCCTCTCCATCTTCCTACGTCCTCCATGTTATTTGTTATGTTCCACAAATAAGTGAAACCATATGATAATTGACTCTCTCTGCTTGACTTACTTCACTCAGCATAATCTCTTCCAGTCCCATCCATGTTGCTACTAAAGTTGGGTATTCATCCTTTCTGATGGAGGCATAATACTCCACAGCATATATGGACCACATCTTCCTTATCCATTCGTCTGTGGAAAGGCATCTTGGTTCTTTCCACAGTTTGGCGACCGTGGCCATTGCTGCTATAAACATTGGGGTACAGATGGCCCTTCTTTTCACTACATCTGTATCATTGGGGTAAATACCCAGTAGTGCAATTGCAGGGTCATAGTGCAGCTGTATTTTTAATTTTTTGAGGAATCTTCGCACTGTTTTTCCAAAGTGGCTTTACCAACTTGCGTTCTCACCAACAGTGTAAGAGGGTTCCTCTTTCTCCACATCCTCTCTAACACATGTTGTTTAGTGTCTTATTAATTTTGGCCATTCTAACTGGTGTAAGGTGGCATCTCAATGTGGTTTTGACTTGAATTTCCCTGATGGCTAGTGATGATGAACATTTTTTCATGTGTCTGTTAGCCATTTGTATGTCTTCATTGGAGAAGTGTCTTTTCATGTCTTCTGCCCATTTTTTTGACATGGTTATCTGTTTTGTGTGTGTTGAGTTGGAGGAGTTCTTTATAGATCTTGGATATCAGCCCTTTGTCTGTAGTGTCATTTGCGAATATCTTCTCCCATTCCGTGGGTTGTGTCTTTGTTTTGTTGACTGTTTCCTTTGCTGTGCAGAAGCTTTTTATCTTGATGAAGTCCTGATAGTTAATTTTTGCTTCTGTTTCCCTTGTATTTGAAGACATGTCTAGTAAGAAGTTGCTGTAGCCAAGGTTAAGAGGTTGCTGCCTGTGTTCTCCTCTAGCATTTTGACAGATTCCTGTCTCAAATTGAGGTCTTTCATCCATTTTGAGTTTATCTTTGTGTATGGCATAAAGAAGAGATCCAGTTTCATTTTCCTGCATGTGACTGTCCAGTTTTCCCCACACTTTTTGTTGAATAGACTCCTTTTCCATTGGACATTCTTTCCTGCTTTGTCAAAGATTAGTTGACTATAGAGTTGAAGGTCCATTTCTGGGTTTTTTATTCTGTTCCACTGATCTATGTGTCTGTTTTTGTGCCAGTACCATACTGTCATCTTGATGATTATAGATTTGTAATATAGCTTGAAGTCCAGATTTGTGAGGCCTCCAGTTTTGGTTTTCTTCTTCAACATTCCTCTGGCTATTTGGGGTCTCTTCTGGTTCCATACAAATTTTAGGATTACTTGTTGCAGCTGTGTGAAAAATGTCAATGGTATTTTGATAGGGATTGAATTGAAAGTGTAGCTGCTCTGGGTAGCATGGACATTTTAACAATATTTATTCTTCCAATCTACGAGCATGGAATGTTTTCACATTTCTTTGTGTCTACTTCAATTTCTTTCATAAGTGTTCTGTAGTTTTTAGAGTACAGATCCTTAACTTCTGTGGTTAGGTTTATTCCTAGGTATCTTATGGTATTTGTTGCAATTGGAAATGGGATTAATTCCTTAAATTCTCTTTCTTTGTCTCATTGTTAGTGTATGGAAATGCAACTGATTTCTGTGCATTGATTTTGTATCCGACCACGTTCTTGAATTGCTGTATAAGTTCTAATAATTTGGGGGTGGAGTTTTTTGGGTTTTCCTTATAAATTATCATGTCATCTGGGAAGAGTGAGAGTTTGACTTCTTTGCCAATTTGAATGCCTTTTATTTCTTTTTCTTATCTGATTGCTGAGGCTAGGACATCTAGTACTATGACGAACAGCAGTGGTGAGAATGGGCATCCCTGTCATTTTCCTGACTTAGGGTGAAAGCTCTCAGTTATTCCCTATTGAGAATGATATTTGCTGTGGGCTTTTCATAGATGACTTTTATGATATTGAGATATATTCCCTCTATTTATACATGGTGGAGGATTTATATCAAGAAAGGATGCTGTATTTTGTCAAATACTTTATTTGCATCATTAAGAAGATCATATGGTTCTTGTCTTTTCTTTCATTAATGTGATCTGTCACATTGGTTAATTTGCAAATGTTGAACCCCCTTACATCCCAAAGAATAAATCCCACTTGGTCATGGTGAATAATCCTTTTAATGTACTGTTGTATCCTATTAGCAGGATCTTACTGAGTATTTTGGAATCCATGTTCATCAGAGATATTGGTCTATAATTCTCCTTTTTGATAAGGACTTTGCCTGGTTTGGGGGCCAGGGTAATGTTGGCCTTATAGAAGGAATTTGGAAGTTTTTATTCTGTTTCTATTTTTTGAAACAGCTTCAGTAGAATAGGAATTATTTCTTTAAATATTTGGTAGAATTCCCCTGGGAAGACATCTGGCCCCGGACTTCTGTTTTTAGGAGGTTTTGATTACTCCTTCAATTTCATTACTGGTTATTGGTCTATTCAGATGGTCTATTTCTTCCTATTTCATGTCTTGGTAGTTTGTAAGTTTCCAGGAAGGCATCCATTCCTTTCAGGTTGTTTAACCTATGGGTATATAGTTGCTGGTAATAATTTCTTTTTTTTTTTATGTTCTTGGATCGGAAGAATAAACATTGTTAAAATGTCTATACTACCTAGAGCAATCTATACTTTTAATGCCATTCCCATCAAAATTCCACCGGTATTTTTCAAACAGCTGGAGCATATAATCCTAAAATTTGTATGGAATCATAAGAGACCCCAAATCGTCAGGGAAATGTTGAAAAACAAAAATAAAACTGGTGGCATCTCGTTACCTGATTTCAAGCTTTACTACAAAGCTGTGATCACCAAGACAGCATGGTACTGGCATAAAAACAGACACATAGACCAATGGAACAGAGTAGAGAGCCCAGATATGGACCCTCAACTCTATGGTCAAATAATCTTCAACAAAGCAGGAAAAAATATACAGTGGAAAAAGGAAAGTCTCTTCAATAAATGGTGCTGGGAAAATTGGACAGCTATATGTAGAAGAATGAAACTCGACCATTCTCTTACACCGTACACAAAGATAAACTCGAAATGGATAAAGGACCTCAATGTGAGGCCGGTAATAATTTCTAATAGTTCTTTCTATTTCCTTGGTATTAGTTGTGATCTCTCCCCTTTCATTCATGATTTTATTAATTTGAGTCCTTTCTCTTTTCTTTTGAGTAAATTTGATGAGTGGTTTATCGATCTTATTAATTCTTTCAAAGAAGTAGCTCCTTGTTTCATTGATCTGTTCTACTGTTTTTCTGCTTTCTATTTCATTTTTCTCTGCCCTAATCTTTTCCCCCAAAGATACAGATGTAGTGAAAAGAAGGGCCACCTGCACCCCATTGATCATAGCATTGTTCACAATAGCCAAACTGTGGAAGGAGCTGAGATGCCCTTCAACGGATGAATAGATAAAGATGATATGGCCCATATTTAAAATGGAATATTATTCAGCCATCAAAAAAGATGAATCCCCACCATTTGCATCAACATGGATAGAACTGGAGAGGATTATGCTAGGTGAAGTAAGTCAAGCAGAGAAAGAAAATTATCATATCATTTCACTCATATGTGGAACATAAGGAATAGCATGGAGGCCACAGGGGAAGGGAAGGAAATCTGAAGATGGAGAAATCAGAGAGGGAGATGAACCATCAAAGACTATGGACCCTGGGAAATGAACGGAGTGTCTCAGAAGGAAGGCAGGTGAAGGAAGAGGTAACAGGTAATGGATATTAAGGGGGGATATTAACAACATAACTTGTTGTTATGTGTACTGGGTGTTATATGTAATTAATGAATCATTGAACATTACATAAAAAACTAATTATATACTATACAGTGGATAACTGAACATAATAATAAAAAAATAAAAAAAGAAATAAAAAGTCTAGTTTTTCTGATATAAGTATTGCTACTCTGGCTTTTTTGATGTCCATTAGCATGATAAATAGTTCTCCATCTCCTCACTTCCAATCTGTAGGTATCTATAGGTCTAAAACGAATCTTTTGTAGGCAACATATAGATGGGTCTTGTTTTTTTATTTGCACTGATACCTTACATCTTTTGACTGGAACATGTAGTCCATTTACATTTAGAGTAATTATTGATAGATATGAATTCAGTGCCATTGTATTACCTGTAAAATTGATGTTCCTGGAGATTTTCTCTGTTCCTTTCTAGTCTTTGTAGCTTTTGGTCTTTCTTTCACACTCAGTTTGTGTGTGTGTGTGTGTGTGTGTGTGTGTACTGTGTGTGTGTGTATACCTTGTAGACTGGTTTAGTTATCACAAACTCCTTTAGGTTTTTTTTTTTTTTTTTGGTCTTGGAAACTCTTTTTCTGTCCTATTTTGAATGACAGCCTTACTGGATAAAGTATGCTTGGCTGCACATTTTTCCCATTCTGCACGTTTAATATATCATGCCACTTTTTTTCTGGCCTGCCATGCTTCTGTGGCTAGGTCTGGTGCAAACCTAATCTTCCCTTGTAGGTTAAGGACCTTCGGTCCCTTGTGGCTTTTAGGGTTCTTTCCTTATCGCTGTCTTTTACTAATTTTACTACAATATATCTTGGTGTTGCCCTGCATTTGTTGATTTTGATGGGAGTTCTCTGTGTTTCCTGGATTTGGATGTCTGTTTCTTTCCCCAGTATAGGGGAGTTTTCAGCTATAATTAGCTTAAGTAACCTCCTCCCCTTTTTCCTCTCTTCTTTTGAAACTCCTATGATATGGATGCTATTACAGTTTATGGAGTCGGAGTTTCCTAAGTCTGTATTCATGATCCAATATTTTTTTCCTCTTCTTCTCAGCTTCATTATTTACCATAATTTTATCTTCTATATCACTTACTCATTCCTCTGCTTCTCCTATCTTTGTGGTCATTACACCAGTTGGTTTTGCATCTCAGTTATAACCATTTTATTTTATTTTATATTTTACTTTATTTTTTGGCATGGCTAATGTTTAGGTCTCTTATAACTGTGGTAAGGGACTTCCTGGTGTCTGGTATGCTTTTCTGAAGCCCAGATAATAATCTTATGATTGTTTAAAATTCGGATCAAGCATATTACTTTTATCTGTTTAGATTAGATCCCTGGCTGTGACCTTTTCTTGTTCTTTCTTTTTGTTCTTTCTTTTGGAATCAATTCTGCCATCTTGGCATATCATCTAGGTCTCCATCTTCAGTGTGTTAGGAATGCCTGCTATGTTTGCTGCTCCTGAGAGTAATGGCTTTATGAAGAAGAGGCTTTTACTGTTCAGGGCCTGGCACTTCAGGAATTGTTTCTGGTATATGCTTTCTGCACTGCTGTTGTGTTTTAGCTGCTCTTTCCCTCAGGTCAGTCTTCTGAAGAATTTCTCTTTGCCTGCAGTGGGGAGTGTTTGAACCTTGTCCACTGTGTGATGAGTTTTAACTAGTTGTGTTTTGATCTGCTTGTTAAAAAAGGCTAGATCCTATTTACCCTAGAGCTGAAGCTTTGCAGAGCTCTATGGTCAGGAGAGTTGTGTGTGTGTGTGTTGGTCTTCTGGGTTAGGGTCCTGCTGCCCTAATTCTCAGGCAGTTTTGCTCTAGTGAAACTGCACCTGCAGGTCACAGTGGCATTGTGCTTGGTGTTAGTGGCTCCAGCCTCCACCAGGAGCACTGTATTTCTCACTGAAGTGGGTCAGTGGCATCAGCCCACTCTCTTGTCCCCAGAGTGGGGCATTTACATCTGCCACTATTCAGAAAGGCCTTCATAGAAAAGCAGACAATCTCCCCTCTTGTGTCCCTGGCTTCTGTCAGAACCCTGCCTTTATCCTGTCTGTCCAGGTTGTCTGTCCACCTGGAAGCACAGTGCTCCTGTGTTTTATCTCAGGCATGGTGCCTAGGCTTCAAACTCTAAATTTTAGGGAACTGGCAGGGCACAGGCCCATGCTGGTCCTGTGGGGGAGGGTCTCACTGTGATAGGACTGGTACTGGTTTGTTCCCAAAAGCAATTGAAGGAATGTCCAGGAGTTCAGAGTTTAGAGTAACGTCCAGCAAAAAGCCAGTGTCCAGGCTGGCTCTCCTCAGAAGATGTCTCTGCTCCTATGCTAATGAACAGAAGTCGCTGGTCCTTTCATCCCCAGAGGGGCCATGCCATCTCTCCAAAATGCACTCCAAGAGGGGCATTTTTCTCTCCCAGTGCAACCCAGGGGATTCTCAGACCATGCTTCCTGCTCCTGGCCTCCACCCTCCTTCTTCACAGGAATGTCTCTACACCCACCAGGCTCCACCCTGGTGATGGCATGGACTTTAAAACATGAGACTTTGAGTTCCATTTCTTATAAAAACTTGCAATAATAAGCCCCTCTCATTTTTCCCATTGATGATTTTGGGGAAGTGTTTTTCTTGTGCAATGCACCCTGTTCTCTCGCTCTCTCTCCTCTCTACCTGATGAAGGCTCCCTCCCCCTGCAGTTTCCATGACTCTTTTTCTCCCCTCTAAATCACTTCTCTGTACCTCTCATCTTCCATGTTGTGTCTCCTTATCTCCCTCTAGTTATGCAGTTTATTCTTTCAATCTTCAGATAGATTTCTTAGGTGTTCAGAATGATTTGATATTTATCTAGCTGTGTCAAGACCGAGGCAAGCATGGGGTCCCCCTATTTCTCCACCACCATAACTCCTCCCCTGCCTAGGGGTTGTTATTCAACCTAATACATTTTGTTTTCTCCTCTGAGATTGCCCTAACTTCTTGTAAACCAAAATGAAGTTATTTTGTTGTGGAAGACCCCTCAGAGTCTAATCTGCCACACTGCCAGAGGTAGAAGTCCCCTTATAGTTTTTACACAGTTTTCCCAGGCTCCACATAGAACCTGTAGACCCAGTGTTCCTGAAGTTAGGTGGAAGAACCTATATTTTAAAACTACTTCTGAGGTGATTATTATAATAAACCAGAGTTAAGAATTTCTACCTCATAACTTGTTCATATCCAGCAAGTGAGACTTATGGGGGGTCAGATCTGACACAGAGGAGGAGCCAAGGCTGTGGTTCCTGGCTCAGTTCCTGGTAACACTGCCTTTCCCTTCTTGCCTACAAAGTTCCCAGTGGCCTTCTGCCATATATTAGTAACCTTAAGTTGGCCTTCCTATGTGAATTTACATGTCAACAGAGACTTAACACTCTAGAATTAGAGCTTATCTACCGACTTAAATCTAGCTTGTCTTTTAAGGGCATTGCAAAAAAGCCTTTTCTGGTTGAAAACTTTTATGATCCATCTCTGACAAGTATAAAAATATGATATCTACTCTCTTCACATTTTTATAACTCTTGGAATCTTATACAGTATTTTATCAACCAGATGCTCTTGTAGGATAGAATTCATTACCACAGCCCTGTATCCCTTAATCCATCATGTCAATAGTGATTGAAAGGGACACAGAACCCAGTTGCTCAGGAAGGTTTTATTGGTGCATTAGGATAGATGTGGTAATAGACAGAAGGAAGAGATAAAAGTAGCTCTGAACCCCCCACAAACTGAGGAGAGTTTGGCATAAATGGGTGACTGGCTCTGTGTTTTCCTGTTCCTGAGCGCGTCTGCACAGCAGAGCAGCTCAGAGAGGAGTTTAGGATAGAAAACACCTTGCAGAAAAGTTTTCATTGAGAAAGAACTAAGAGAGAAACACCACGATTAAGAACTAATGTCCAGAGATATGCTAATTGGACTGGTCAGGGCAGGACACACCAAACCCTCTGCAGCTGTCTTTTTCCAGTACTAAACACTGGAGTCCAGGGCTGGGATATTCATGGCTTGTTGCTCTTGAAGTAGGAATATAGCCCCCTGGCTGTGAGGCCCCGCTTCCCTTCTGGCTGGGCTGCTTCCTGGCCCTGGGCTGAAGGCATGGCAGTATGCAGGCTGCCCTGCCCCTGCCTTGGGATCTCCATCTCCCTTGTGTGGTCGTCCACCCACTCCTGGGTAACCACTGTGGGTTCTCTCTCTCTCTGCCCACCTGTCACACTGCATCTTGGGTGAGTGCTGCTCCAGTCCTGTCTGCCTGCCAGAGTGTTTGTCCCAGCCTGGGCCTGTCCTCCCAGCTTTTTCTCTCCTGCCTCATAGTGGCTCACTTGTGTCCATCTGTGACCACTGCCTGACTGCCTCTGGGTCTGTCCCTCATTTCTATCTCCTATGTGACTTGCAGTGTGGTTCCTGTCCTGCTCCATGGCCTTGATATGTGTCTGGGTTTGTGAAGCTGCCTGTGTCTGAATCTGTTCTCCTGTCACCACTTCACTTGTTTGACACCTGTTTTGACCCTGGACCTCGGACCTTCTGGTCTGGCCGTGGGAGGACTCCTGTAGCTCTGTGTCAGGGCTTCCTATCTGACAGCTCCTGCCTAGCTCCATGGCCTGGGTGGCACCTCCCGGTGTCTGAATGTGTTCTCCTGTCAGTATCTGGCTTACCTGGCTCCTGCCTTCACCCTGGACCTCAGACCTTCTGCTCTGGCCATGGGAGGACTCCTGTAGCTGTGTGTCAGGGCTTCCTATCTGATGGCTCCTGTCCGGCTCCACAGCCCGGGTGGTACCTTCCGGTGTCTGAACATGTTCTCCTGTTAGTATCTGGCTTGTATGGCTCCTGTCTTGACCTTGGACCTCAGTCCCTCTGGTCTGGCCATGGGTGGACTCCTGTGGCTCTGTGTCAGGGCTTTCTATATGATGGCTCCTATCCTGCTTCACATTCTGGTTTGCATCTGTCTGGGTCTGAGTTCCAGTTCCAGTCACTAATTCACTTGTCTGCTGTGCTCTGTCCTGTTCCCTGGTCTGTGACTGTCTCTCTGACTCCCTCTGTCTGGTCTGGTGACTCTTGTCTTCTCCCACTCTCTGGGTCTGCTGCACATGTCTCCCAGCTTGTGTCTGCTGATTTTCTTTCTCTTGTCTCTGAGATTCAGACTGCCTATCCTGGCCAAGATCCTGAGCATGGTTCTGAGCCCCAAGCCCTGCCTGTCCCCTGGAGGCCAGAGTGCTCTGTACACATTGGCTCCCCTCGCAAATCTGTCCTTCCCTAGTCTGCCCCACCTCAGCTCTCTTGCTCTGTTCTTTCCTTAGCTCTTGTAAGGCCCCAGTGGGGAGGCTTCCAGACTCTTGAGATCCACAAGCCCCCTCAGGACTCTCACTCATTGTCTTGAAACAGGCTTGGGCGACTTTAAACACCAGGACCAGGAATTCCTCAAACTCCACAGTCCCTGTATGATCTTCATCCAGCAGGTGCAGGACTTCATACACAGTGGCAGGATCATGGGGTTTCTGTGGAGAAGAAACCAAATCAGCATCCCTCACCTGAGGAAGGTGTGGTTGGGCCAGTGCACTCAGCTTTCAGGCTTCCCACCCCTGAACTTGGAAGTCCATCTGTGCTGGCTCCATACCACTCACATAGCTACAGCAGCCCTAACATGAATTCATTTTCAGTGTGCAGTCCTGCCCCTCTTGCAAGGGTAGAAAGTACTTTTTTTTTGTATCCTCTGTGCCTGGCATAATTTCTGGTCTCCAGGAGAACTGGATCAAGATTCAATGAAGAATGAATAAATGATTGAGCTCATAATGATTCTTTGGGCTGTCCTCAGTCCCTGACCCCTGGGATTGAGCAGGATGCTCTCCAGCAAACCCAGCACCAGGAGAAACACAGCAGAAACATAGCCCAAAGGGAATTCTGTGAGATTCATGCTGAGGCTAAGGTGCTTTCTGAAGATGGGGTGGGTGGGGTCTGGTGGGACCACAAATTGCCCTGAGTACACATCCTGTGTGTCTATACATTCCTGTCTCTAAGACCATCATCCTGGTTGCTTTAGATAAACCAAAGACAGGGAGGGACAGGGAAATGCCTCAAGATCCTAGGTCTGCTTTGCCAGTGGTTGGAGAAGTGGGGAGGGGCTCTTAGAGTGTACCCCCAGCTGATAATAACCAACCTGTCCTTCAAAACTCATTCCTGATGTGAATACTCAACTAATATTTTTGAGCAACTGCAAGATACTGAACTATGCTTCTAGTGCATTCTTATTAATGGGTGATCTATTTTCTGATAGACATAGGAAGTAGTTACTATATCAGATTTAAGAAACAGCAGAAAGTAGCAATTACTTTCATTTCTAGAATCTTCAAAGGCTCTGTTTCTCTCTGAGCTGTCCCCTGTGAGTCCTTGCACCTTGTATCCAAATTAGAATTAATTGAAATCAAGATATTTTCTCTAAGGACCTGACCTGTCAACTGCTGTGACTGTCTCTTGCTCCTTTGCCTTTCCTTTCTCAGGCTGCACAGCTGCCAGGAGGCCCAGGTCTGCCTGGATCCAGCAACTGCCGCCTCAGATTCCTGAGGCAAAGCATCTGCAGGCAAACCTGTTTCATCTCTTCTCTCCTGCCCTCCCCACCTGGCCTGGCATGTCATACCACAATGACATCAGCAAACTCATGTTCCAGGAGCCTTTTCAGCTCCCCCTGGGTAAGCACCGTGCAGCTGCCCTCGGTCCTGGCGTAGCGCCCAAAGGCTTCGATGATCCCATTAATGTTTCGCAATAATTGAGGCATCTTTGGACTCAGGCTGGAGAAAGAAACAAAGCCCCCTTGGGGGCTCCAAAGTCAACTTTAGTGTTTCCTCCTGCTTCTTTCTGGTCTTCTCTCGCATATTCAGCTCTGCTTCCGGTCTCTCTCTCTCTCTCCCTTTTTATTATGCTATTTTAGTCACCATATAGTACATCATTAATTATTGATGTAGTGTTCCATGATTCATTGTTTACGTATAACACCCAGTGCTCCATGCAATCTGTGTCCTCTTAGTACCCATCACCAGGATCACTCATTCCCCCCCCCCACTCGTTCCCTCCCCTCTAAAACCCTGAGTTTGTCTTTTGGAGTCCATAGACTTTAATGGTTTGGTCTTTCTGTCTGGGTCTTCCCACCTCCTTTCCTACTTAATGGATTTTATGAATGGGAAGGAGAGATACACCGTGATTAACAGCAGGCTCCAGAGTCAGGATTTCTATGCTAACTTCACCATCTACCTGGTGAGCTAGAGCAGGTTGCTTTGCCTTTCCATGCCTTAGTTTACTAATTGTGAAATGAAGATAATCCTATCAAATATGTACTTTATAGGATTATTGTGAAGATTAAAAGAGACAATTCATATAAAGCACTTGGCAGATGCCGGTTTATACTAAGTGGCAGCTATCAAATATCATTATGATGTTATTATACACATACCTAATGTTTGTACATCTATGTAAACTACTGCTCACAAAACACTTCCATATGCATCATTCCTTGTACTCCTTATTATCTCCACTTTTTTTATAGGTGAAAAACAGGTTCAGAGAAGTTAGATGACTTGTTCAAGGCCCCACAGATTGGGGGAACCAAGAAACCCAAGGACCCACATCTCCTTAACCCAAATGCAGTGAATCTTCTATACTGTACCCTGTGGACAGTCTATTCAGTCAATGGTTGCTTGTCATATGGTGTAGGGTGCTGCTGTGAACACTGACAGGCAGTAAGTACATATGTAAGTCAACCCCTTGCCAAGCAGGAACACCAGGGGACTGACTCCACCTTTTCTTGCTGCCTTTTAGATAGGTGTTCAGGAAGAGGCTAGGCTACCAGCTATTGGCAATATTCCCAGTTCTGGTTCCTCTAAATGTGACATCTGTCCTCAGCACTGAGACCTGTAAGGGAAGTCAGTTTGCCTATAGGTATGTGGCTCATCCCAGCTCACAGTGTTGGTGGCCTGTGAGGAATGGCTCCTAAATGAAGGGAGAGATTTTCGTTCTCATTAGCCAGGGATCTAGGCATAGCCTGACGTAAGTCTTGGGTGCATCTGGATGGGCAAAATACAAAGGGATGTGGAGGTGCATTGAAGCAGAAATCTCGGAGACCAGGACATGGCATCAGAGTTGGCAAGTTTCAAATACAGGGGGATAAAGAAGGCTGCGAAGCTGGGACACTAGAAGAGGGCGTCATGAATTGGGAAGGAAAAGGCATGAGAGAAAGAAGGCCTGGATACAGAGTTGAGAGAAGGAAGGCCTGGGTACAGAGGCAGGAGAATGAAGGGAGGCAGGAAGGAGGGAGACTTGGTACTGGGGAAGGTGGAACAATGTGGCAGAAGGCTACAGGTCCCATGTAGGCTCTTCAGGAGGTGTTCTTTCTACCCCCCCAATAGCCAAAAATTTCAGGCAGAGTTTGCTTTGTATGTCAAGATACAAAACTCAGAATATTGTACCCCAACAGAGAAATGCAAAGATCCAATTCTTTTGTTGTTTACCACATGGCAAACCTTAACACTGACCTATAAATAGTAAAAATAATATGACTTTTTAGTTATACTTCAGATCCCTTTGGATAAATCTGTAAATTCATCTTGCCTAAATATGGCCCTGAGATGGAGGAGGACAACTACATAAGCCAATTCCTCTGTGACAAGTTTCAAGCCCATTGTCAGGTTGGCAGGAGTAACCTGTTCTGACCTCCCAGACTCTGAGCAGTGCAAAGAGGCTTCCAGAACATTAAGAATAAGATACCTTTGATGTACAGAAAGGCACATGGGTGGTTCCATTGCTGCTGCTAAAACAGGCTTTGGTGGGAGAAGCTGCGGCCAGGCTAACCACAGGGGAGAAGGAAAGAGCGCCATGGCTTTAGAAGAGCATCCTCTCCCACGTGCACACACCCAGTCGTCAGAACGGATACTTTCTGCCCACAGTTGGCACCACAGGGCTGTGGCCTGAATCTGACAGCCTGGCTTTATGAGCTCAGATCACCAAGACACAGAATGAGAAAGAGGTTTCTCAGGAAGGCACTTACCTAATGCACAGACAGGATGAGCAAGTGGCAGTTAGGCGATGTGTGGTGTACCAGGTCAGCAGCACAGGAACCTTTTATAGGGGATTTAATGTAGGCTAGTGTTTTAGAAAGGCCATCCCCACCCCATGGGGAGGATTGATTCATACAAGGCTTGGCCCAGCCCAGTCTCACTTCCCTTCTTGTCTGTTTTACCTGCTGACACATGGCTGTGTTGGCTTAATGAGCAGGCCCTCTTACTACCCTTGGTGCCCTTCCTGATTCCCTCCTTGGGTCTATCTCCTCATATGAGGGAAACTCTTTTCTGTTGCGATGGGCTCAGCAGTGCTTGGCACAGGTCGGGGTTCCTGGTGAACACTCTTCGTCTCCATGTGACTGCAAAGTCATGGACTCCTTTTTTTTTTTAATTTTTAAAGGAAAAGTGAATTGGGGGAAATGGGAGTGGGAGATGAACCATGAGAGACTGTGGACTCTGAGAAACAAACTGAGGATTTTGGAAGGGAGGGGGGTGGGGGATGGGCGAGTCTGGTGGTGGGTATTAAGGAGGGCATGAACTGCATAGAGCACTGGGTGTGATGCATAAACAATGAATCTTGGAACACTTAAAAAATAAAATAAAAGTAAAAAAATACTTTTTTTAGAGGGGGTGGGCGTGGGGGGATGGTTGAGCCTGGTGGTGGGTATTAAGGAGGGCACATATTGCATGGATCACTGGGTGTTATATGTAAACAGTGAATCTTGGACCACTACATCAAGAAATAATGATGTACTGTATGGTGATTAACATAACACACACACACACACACACACACACACACACACATGAGGTTAATACCTCCATCCTATGGGTAGGCACCATTTTACAACTGGTGGGAGAAGAGGCTTAAAATATTTAAGTGCAGTCCTTTCATTGAAAAGACAGGGAACTCAACTTGTCAACCAATCAGCAAATATTTATGGAGACCCTATTCTATTTCAGACATAGGGCTAGGCCTAAGGGAAACTGGGAACAGGATACCAGAAGTTTCTACTCTTACAAGTTTGTCGCCTGGCAGTCCCAGGAGAAAGTCCTCAAGAGATTAACAGTACTGGTAATTACTGCTTGATTTACTTTGATTTGATTTAATTTTCATTACCACCTCATTTCATTGGATCCTCATAACTAACTTGGTGCCTTATGTAAATGAAGGCACCAAGAACCCTTAGAGAAGTGGTTACTCCGAAGAATAGGTGCATCAGAACCCTCATTTTCTGGCCACAGTTTTCCCCTCTATTACAATGTGGCACTTTATAAACATCAAATTTTTCTGTGGGTGAAGAACAATCATCCTTGAAGTTGATGAGAAGTAAACATTCTGAGCTTGAAGCCAAGTCCCAAAGGGGCTCCTGACACACATTTTTGCAGAAAGTACATGTAGTTTCTGGAAAGGCATCTTCGCAGTCCTCACTTGTCTGCAATCAGCCCACAGGAAAGGTGATGACAATCAGGATGGGAAGGTGCAGTAAGGGTCTTGGCTGCAAAGACTGGCAGAGCGAAGGCAGCCTGGCAGCCATGGCAAGTCCCAGTAAGAGGAGCAGAGTGAGATGCAACCTGCAGGAGGGCCATCTGCATGGAGAGGGGCTGGCTCCAGTCCCTGGTTGGAATCCCATCCCAGAGGCTGTTATGGTAACTGGTCAGTTCAGAGAAGGTCAGTGTGAGAGGGAGGTTGGGGAACTAGGGGGGGTCCTGCAGATTAGATCCTCCTTCTGTGAGTGGTGTGCTAAGCTTTATCTGAAGGGGCTTTGAACCTCCAGAAAGGTTTGGGAATTAAGGGAAAGTAAGTTTGGGAAGTAAGCCGAGTGCTTTATCTATGAGGTAACTCTGAGGTAGGTATCATTACATCCAATTTACTGATGAAGAAAGTGAGGTACAGAGATGTTAAGTAAACTACACAAGGTCACATACCTAGAAAGAGTTAGAGTTAAATTTGAAGTTAGGTCTGCCTGCCTCCAAAGCCCATGTGTTTCCATGAGGCAGGACAGAGCTTTGGGAAGTGGCTGGCGTGGGTGGGTGGGGCAGGGGGAGATGAGGGTGTGTGATGGTCAGGACTGACAGGCTCTGAAGATGTAAAAGTGTTGTCTGTGAGGAGTTCTTACAAATAAGTGACTTTACTCTGTAGTCACATCCCTTGGGTTTGGGAGGCAGAGAGAGGCCAAGGACCCTGTCTGAAGTTGAATCAAACTCTTGTCCTATGTTCACTTTGCCTTGGAATAAACAGAAATATCTCAACAAAACAAATTCAGTTTTACACTTTGATTCCTTCTTACACACTCAGAAATCTTTACTGATGTTCACTTCATTTATATTTGTTTATTTATTCACCATATAATAAGCACATCATTTGTTTTTTTGTGTGTGTGTTTTTTTGAGTTATTACTTTTATTAGGGCAAGTGCACATCATTTGTTTTTGATGTAGTGTTCCATGATTCAGTTTGCATATAACACCCAGTGCTCTGTGCAATACGTGTCCTCCTTAATACCAATCACTGGGCTAACCCATCCCCCCACCCCCCTCCCCTCTAAAATCCTCAGTTTATTTCTCGGGGTCCATTGCCTGTCATGGTTCATCTCCCCCTTTGATTCCCCCCTGCTTCATTTCCCCCTTCCTTCTCCTATTGCCCTCCATGCTATTCCTTATGTTCCACAAATAAGTGAAACCATATGATAATTCATATTTCTGCAAGCACCTAACAACCTATCTTTTCTACATTTAGGGGGCTACAAATGAAGAATAAGTTTCTGCTTCCCAGGGAATAAGTCTGGGAGAACAGGCCATGAACACCCTAAAGAACTATTTAATAATGGAAGATGAGGTGTTGTGAAATGTAGATCTGTAAAACCAAATATCTTCACTTGCACCCTGGAGCACAGAATGGTGACATGGGGCAGGGGACTGGCAATGGGGAATGCTTGGAGGGTGGCCATTTGAGTCTCCCCTTAAAAAGCAGATGGAAAAATTCCATAATCTTGGGTTTTACCCTCAGAAAAGAACAAAAACAGGCCTGAAAACCAGAAAGAATCACCTACAGTATCATGTGTAGTGAGAGAAGTCATCTGTCACCCACTGCCTACATCCTAAATGAGGGACAGGGTGAGGGCACATCTGTCAGAGAGAAAAAGAACAATGGACAGTTCTGGTTCTCCTTATCCTTTCTCTGCCCAAGTGTGGTCTCTTCTCCCAGGCCCACCCACCTGGGCCCTGGTCAGAGAATCCTGGAAGACCAGATGCTCAAGTTCAACCCTGGATACAGCAGGGAGGATTAGGCAGATAATAAGAGTCGTCCCTGTTGACACAGTTGCAGTGTCTTAGTGAGTATCTATTACACATTCTGGGCCTAATCCCTGACATGACAGGTAGTGTTGATCCTGCTGTGTCTCTGAGTCCTATGCAGACAGTGAACATGTGACCAATAATGTCATTACCATTAACCAGGAAAGCTGGAAGCTGTCATTTGAAAGGTAATCTGAATTTCTCAGAGCTAGGTGTTCAACTTAAAGACAGAACTTCTAGAACAAGCAAACCAGAAGGTTCTAACCTCTTTCCTAATTGATAAAAAAGGGAAATAGGGACGCCTGGGTGGCTCAGTTGGTTAAGCGGCTGCCTTCGGCTCAGGTCATGATCCCAGCGTCCTGGGATCGAGTCCCACATTGGGCTCCTTGCTCGGCAGGGAGCCTGCTTCTCCCTCTGCCTCTGCCTGCCACTCTGTCTGCCTCTGCTTGCTCTCTCTCTCTCTCTCTGACAAATAAACAAAATTTAAAAAAAAAGGGAAATATTGTGGGAGATGGGGGAGTTTTTCATTTTTTTGGCCTCATTGGTGCTCAGAAGTCTGCACAGTCCTGGTGGCACCAAAGGTTTGTTGATTTAAATGTAATGGGAATAGATAAGACACTTCCCAGCATGTCTTTATTCCTGTCATAGTCTCTGGTCAAATCTGGACCTGCCTAGAGGCCAGAAAACTCCCTTTCCTTGCCTTGCTGATATGCTTACAGGGTCCTGACATCTGAGTAGTAGGCCTGGCCACCAGACACATGGGACTGTAATTCAGAAATAAGGGGTGTGAGGAAGTAGATGCACACAGAAAGGCCTGTGGTAAACTGAGGCCTTTGGATCTGAGGGTGATACAGGACAGTGGGGTCTTTCCTGGAATAATCCTATAGCCTGATTTGGGTTTTTGTTCTTGTGTGGCAGCCTCTAAATTCAACCCTCTGGTCCTAAAGTTCTTCTACTTGCTTTCACATAGGACTTCCAGTCAAAGGTTTTGTCCAGTGTTATTCCATCATGTTTAGGAAAATATTTTCTTTAACAGGCTGATTTTTTCTCCCATTCATTTAACAATGTTTAAAGATTTCAGGATATGATACCCTAAATTTAATCAGGAAATATAAAGTAAATGTAATGCCAAGCATATTTGTGTAATATGGAGAAATTGTTGTATATAGCAACATGGATTGACTATCACATACATTTTAACAACAACAACAACAACAACAACAACAGCAACAACAACAACAAAGCCAATCACAAAGTCTATATGTTATAAGTCCATTTGTAGAAAAATAAATTGACAGCAAAACCAAACCACGGTGTTACACCTGAGAATACTAACTGTGTAGAGACATGAACCTAGCTTCTGGGATGTTGATAATGTGCTGTTTCTTTTGAAAACTCCTACATTAATGATTTGTGCTCTCTTCTGTATATATTTTAACACTTCAATTCAAAAAAATTTCCCCAAGGGGGGGGGGGGAAGCGTGGAACTGACATTCTCACGAAACCCTAGCTCATGCCACCTTCTGCCGGAACTTCTTCCTTGAATGCATTCTTTTCTTTCTCCTCCACACAAATGGCTTTTATCCCTTCAAAATAAGATAAATACCACTAATTCTTCAATGTATTTCCATATTATCCCAATCAACCTTTTGTCTGTACTGTCATTTGCAAATATCTTCTCCCATTCCGTGGGTTGCCTCTTTGTTTTGTTGACTGTCTCCTTTGCTGTGCAGAAACTTTTGATCTTGATGGAATCCTAAAAGTTCATTTTTGCTTTTGTTTCCTTTGCCTTTGGAGACATATCTTGAAAGAATTTGCTGTGGCTGATATCAAAGAGGTTACTGCCTATGTTCTCCTCTAGGATTCTGATGGATTCCTGTCTCACATTGAGGTCCTTTATCCATTTCGAGTTTATTTTTGTGTACGGTGTAAGAGAATGGTCGAGTTTCATTCTTCTACATATAGCTGTCCAATTTTCCCAGCACCATTTATTGAAGAGACT
>PISX010025169.1:0-26592 GCA_004024625.1 Mellivora capensis
CTTCAAGAGAGTTTCTCTAGAATTACAATTCCTCATTCTTACTATCAGGTGTCTCAAGGACTTTCGAGAATCTAAAATCTTGGGGCGGGGGGACCGTTCTGCCTCTAGTACATGAAAGCTGGTTCCATTCACGAGGTTGGGAAAATTTTCATGGAGAACTTGTTCCACTATATCTTCTAGACTTCTTTCTTTCTACCACCCCCCCCCTTCAGGGATTCCAATAATCCTGATGTTGGAGAATTTCATGGCATCATTTATTTCCCTAATTCTGTTTTCATGGCTGTTTGTTCCAGGCTTCCTCCTGATCCTTTCTCTCTATCTGTTTGTCCTCCAGATCACTAATTCTATCTTCTGTCTCAGTTACCCTAGCTTTTAGAGAATTTAGATTAGATTGGAACTCTTTGAGAGCATTGTGAACATCATCCCTGGTGGCTTTCGTTTCTGCCCTAACCTTGTGAACATCATCCCTGGTGGCTTTCATTTCTGCCCTAACCAATTCTGTTTGGTCATCCATGGCTTTCTCCAACCTAGCTATTGCCTGGATAATTGTTAGCCTGAATTCCCTTTCTGACATAATGTCTATGTCGGTAGCCATTAGCTCTGTTGCAGAGGGCCCATCCTCTGAATTTTTCTTCTGTTGGGCATTCCTCCTCCTAGTCATTTTTGTGAGAGATGGCTGAATGGATGTAGCTAGATGTATCTACCGTGGTGCAATCAAGGTGCAGCCTGGAACGCTTCTGAGCAATCAAGAGTCCCCACCCAAATGAAAGAAAAAAAAGAAAGAGAGAAAGAAGAAGAAAAAAGAGAGAGAGAGAGACAGGAAAAAGGAAGAAAGACAAAAGAGAAGGCTCAGCTCAAATGGGTTCCAAGGTAAGGTTTGTGAAGTATACAGGCGAAAACAGACAAACAAAAAGACTGATAAAAGTATATGACAAGAGAAGAAAAAAAAATATATATATATATATGTAGAAGCAAAACAAACAAAGAACTTCATGAAAAAGAACCCCAAGTATAAGATTTATATACTTACCAGGACAAATACAAATACACGGAAACACTGGCAGAAGAAAAAGATGGGAGAGTGGTTATAAATTCTCAGTGTGGGCGAGGAAGGTTATTTCGACTCTTCCCGGATGTATCTTGATATCTTTGTTAAAGAAAAATTATCACCCAGGCATGAAAGCCAAATTCTTCTCCTGGGATTCCACCCTGCTCACCCCAGAAATCCTGGGAAGTGTGATGGGAGCCACTTTCCCTATTGTGCATTCCCCTGGGGGGCAGGACATACTTAGGTGGATTTGTTTGTCCATTTTCTGTGAAAAGCTAAGGAAAGCAGTGTACAGAAGTTCCAGCAAAAAGTTCAAATAAGGGAAAAGGAAATTAATTATTAATCATATGCTGTGTCATTTGTACCTGTACGTATCCACTTATACACAATGTAGGGTATGATGAGGTAATTCAGATAAGGATCAAAGTTCTGCTTTGGAAAGGAAAGTCCCAAGGACCAAGCTAAAGCTGAAAAAATCCTTCTCATTGTGCAAATTTCACATTCACAAAAGGTACAGTTATTCTTTTTGAGACATTTCAAAATGAAGAATGAACTCAACTTTCCCAAGGGTAAAATGCTTATGCAAAATTGTGTGTTGGAAGAAATAAGGAATTTGAAGCCAATCAAGGTAGATTAGAGTTGAACACAATGACTTTGGGCAAATGGTTTGAGTCTTGGACTATGGCTTCCTCAAATGTAAATGGAAATAAGAATTCTTGCATCTCAGTGTTACTGTAAGCATTGAAAGCATTGAACACTTGAAAATGTTTTGTAAATGAATATGTGAAAAGATGTTAACTATCCTAGCTTCTGCTTTCTGAAGAAGGAGTTAGCAATCTATGTTTCATTGCCTGGCCTAGAAGCAGGTAAAGTGGGGCTGCAGAGTCAGAAAGACCTTAGTTTGAATCCTGGTTCTATTACTGACATGTGCGGTAATCCTTGGAAAGTTACTCATTGGGAGGACAAGAGGCAGCATGTGTAGCTAAGTGATGTGGCTCTGTATTTTGAGCTTCATCTATCACTTAGCAGTCTTTGAATCTTTGGCAAGTTATCCAACCTCAATTGCTACTTGTATCAAATGGGGATAATGAAGTTTCTCATAGTGCCAAAAGGAATCATAATAGTGATGGATAATATTTCTTAGTTTGTGTTTTGAGAATGTGAATTATTCAGAACATGGATAAGCAGACCCTTGAGTCACGCTGGGATGCCCTGAGAACACTAAGGGTCTGCTTAAAGTCAGCATTCAGAGAAGGAACCAAGATAAGGTTTTTTTTAAAAATTTTATTTTATTTTTCAGGGTAAGCTTTTCAAGTCAGTGCTACTTTCCTTTCTATTCTTTCTTTTGCTATGACATTAGGAATTACAGCACTCCATCTGAAGGAAACCTAAAGAAGAGAGCTGAGTTATGTTTCTGAAATGAACAAATAAGTTTGATCTTCAAAACTCACTAGACAATCTGGTGCAGGGGTACTTGGGGGAAGGCCTTTTAGCAAATATTCAGACTTCTAATCTCCTCCATATGTGAGAAAAGCAAGCTGTTATATGATGGGTCAAATGTGTCCTTGGAGTTCAACAGACGAATTCTCACACTACACGGGCTGCCTAAGACATGGGCATTTAAAAAGATCAAGGCTTTTAAAGATACTTTCCTCTGGACCCCTAACTATGGATTGTTTTCAACAGCCCTTGTAATTACTGTCATAGAGCACCTAGGACACAAGGCAGAACTTTCAGGGTTATAAACCCTACAGATTCTTCTCAGTGCCCAAGAAGAAGGTAGGAGATGAACTTTTATTCACATGCAATGGGATAGAAAGCCAGTTGCCCTCAACTCTCAACTCTGATGTTCGGGGCCCACAGTGCCCCAGCCCCCAGCCCAGGCAAGGGTCACCTAGTGACAAACAGCAACACCCAGCTCTGATTGTCAAGGAAAATGCAGTCTAAGAAAGAACCACAAATCATTTTGTAGCAAAAAGAACTGGAGCCGCAAGCCATCCCTGGCTATAGATTTATTTCTGTTTTTCACATTCTCTCTGTGACTAAAGCCCAAGGGAGATGTTGGATGCCTCGCTAAAACTCATTATGACTAGAAGTCTGTGCCATGAGGGCAGCTCTCTCTCCCTTTAACATGGAGAGCCAGCAATCTCTCAGTGGATGTGGCCCAGCCAATTTCTCACTTTACAGAAATAAAATAATAATAATAATAAAATAAGTGGTTATTATTCATAGAAGATTGTATATTTGAAAATCCCTCTTCTATATAGTAGCTAATGTACTTCACACAACAATTCCAGGGAATAAAGGTTATGAATAATAGAGGAGAAACATTTAGCCAAACTCCCCAGAGAAGGAATTCTTGGGCATCTGTCTATAGTCACAACATATTTTGAAGGATATGGCTTCATAGAATTCTCTAGGCAAAGAAAAATTCTAACACTATGTTATGCTTGGGTTCCAAATCCCCCTATGATCTTTCATGCTGGACCAATAAGGCTGGACCAAGACCAACCTTCAGTCTCTCTTCTTTTAATCCCCTTCTCCCTGATCTTACCATTGTTCTCACTTCATCATGGGAAGGTAAATTTATCTGTTTTCAAGTGCGAAGAGGACTCAGATGAAGCTTAGATCACTGGTTACATAGAAGATTAATTGTGGGAGATGAAAATATTTCAAAATGGAAATATGGAGTCTAAACAAGACCAGGAAAGAAATAGATCATCCAGTGTCAGCAATTCCACCCAAAGTCAACAACTATATTCTCTCTCCCAAAGTGCCACCTCTAGTGTCTCTGTCCAATATTCATTGGCAGCAATCTATCTCACAATTTCCACAGAAATAAGATGGAGAAGATTTTGACCTTCTTCATGCATGGAAGATCTTAATGATGCCATGTCTCATACAAAAAAGATAACCACCGAGTTTTCAGAAAATCTTCTCTGTATCCCTCAGTTTTCTGAACTTGTCTTTGTTTGTTTGTATTCATGTTATACCAGTTTGACATTGCTCCAACTCATCTCTTAAAGATGTGCTTCTGATTAGAATATGAAACAGAAGTAAGAAACCCTTATTACCTCAGTAGCAACAAAAATAACCCAGATTAAACTATGAACGTGTTTTCTACAGAGTTAGCAAGGAATGGTGCATATAAGTGAGTGCTGATATACTGAAATACGGAAAGAAATAAGCTCTTACTTGATCAGCCCCAAACAATGGCAGCTTCCATAAATGAGGCCAGGTACCTAAATATTGACATCATCAGGTGGAATTGGATAGAGAGGTATTTCAGAAATGAGAAAAAAATCAGTTGAACCTTAGATTAGAGTGTAGGCTGGGAACACTAATAGCAATGATGTATGGTGATGGATGTTAACTGGACTTATTGTGGTGATCATGTCACAATATATACAAATGCAGAATCAGTATTTTGTACACCTGAAACTAATATTATATTGTATGTCAATTATATCTCAATAAAAATTACAACCCAATTAGGTGTCAAGCTGAAAGCATTTAAAAAAAAAGAAAATTTCTAATTTTGATAAAAATAATTTTAAAAAAACCACTTTGAAGTAGCAAGAGGAAATGACACATTCATAGAGATAACAATAAGAATTATAGCAGATTTCTAATCAGAAAGAATGTAAATTGGATGATAATAGAACAGTATCTTTAAAATGTTAAAGGAAAAAGTAATTAACAACCCAGAATTCTGTTCTATTATCAAGGAAAAATATCCTTCAAACATTAAAGTACAATAGTGACCTTTTCAAATAAATGAAAGCTGTGATAATTTGTCATCAGCACTTTAAGTATTTCAGATGGAAAGAATGTATACCATAAGGAAACTTGACTGTATAGGAAGAAATGTGTATATGTGTGTATATAATATAAAAGACAACTTCTCTCTCTCTCATTTTTGTTTTGTTTTGTTTTAGAGAAAGAGGGAGAACATGCACATGCATTGGGGTGGGAAGGGACCAAGGGAGAGGGAGAAAGAGAATCTCAAGCAGTCTCCACACTTAACTCAGGTCTCAATTTGTGGGACTTCATCTCAGGACCTTGAGATCATAACCTGAGCTGAAATCAAGAGTCAGACTTTTAACCAACCGAATCACCCAGGTACCCTGGTAGAGCTCATATTTATTTATTTATTAAGATGAAATAGAAGACATAGCCATTGATCAAACATTAAAAAGAAAGTAATTATAAACACCTTTATGCCACTAATTCTACAGGTTACATAGAATAGACAAATCCCTTGAGACAAAATTATCAAAACTGACATACAAAGAAATAGAAAAATGTGATTAGCTGATTAAATAAACTTAATTCTAATTAGAAACCTTTTTATAAAGAATACTCTGAACCCAAATGGCTACTTTGAATAACAGAAATTTTAGACAAAATCTTTTAGAAAACAGAGAGGTTATTGCTTCCCAACTCATTTAATGATTTTATCACAGCCCTAAAAACAAAACAAAACAAAACAAAACAAAACAAAAAAACCTGACAAGGAACATTACAAAAAAGAAATTAAAGTCCAACATTTATAATGAACTTAGACATATAGAACCTTTAATAAGTATTAGCTAATTAAATATAGCAATATATAAAAAGGAAATACATTATGTTTAAATAAGGTTTAACAAGGGATGAAAGAGTGGCTTAACAGTGAAACATCCATCGATGTTATTCACCACATTAACATAATAAAGGAGACAAATTATGTAATCATCTAAAGAGAAGAAAAAGTATTTGACAGAATGAGAGTTCCATTCATCCTACAAGTTTTCAATAAATTATAAATAAAAGAGACTGTCATTTTGATAATGGGAATGATAAAAGCCTACAGCTAACATTATACCTAATGGTAAAGACTGTATTTTCTTCCCTGTATTAGTCAGAGCTCTCCAAAGAAATAGAACCATTATATAAGAATTGATTATGCAGTTATAGAGGTTAAATTCTAAAATCTGCAGTATGTAAACTAGGGACCCAGGAGACCTGATAGTGAAATTCCAGTCCAAGTCCAAAGGCAAGAAAATTGGATGTCCCAGTTCAAAGGCAATCAGGCAGGAGGAGCTCTTTCTTACAGAAGACTCGGACTTTTTGTTCTGCTCAGGATTTCAACTGATTGCATGAGACCTATCAACAGGTGGAGGGCAATATGCTTTACTCAGTCTGCCGATTCAAATGTTAATCTCAAGGAACACCCTGACAGACATTCCCAAAATAATGTTTGAGTAAATGGGAACTCTGTGGCCTAGTCAAGCTAACGCATACAATTAACCATCACATCCCCTAAAAAGTCAAAGACATTCCTCTTTCACCACTTGTATTCAACATGTAATAGAGTTCCTAGCCTGTACAATTAGATAAGAAAAAGAAATAAATGGCATAAAGCTGAACTGGAACAGAAAAGTAAAATTGATTCTATTTATTGGTGATACAACTGTGTATATAGAAAACACAAAGAAATATTCCAAAAAATTAAAAACTCATTAAACTTAATAATTGAATTTATTGAGGTCATGAGATATAAAAGTAATAAGCAAAACCTTTTATTTCACTGTACCAGCAGCAAACACTGGACAAATGAAATTCAAATAAAACCATTTATGACAGCTTTAGGGGACATAAAACAAGAAGAAAAATCAGATATGTGTAAACCTCTACATGGAAAACTACAAAACATTTCTGAGAGAAATTAAAGAAAATACAGATCAATGGAAAGATACAGTATATTTGTTGATTGGAAGTTTCAGTATTATTAAGATGTCAATCTTCCCTAAACTGACCTATAGCTTCAATGCAATCTCAATCAAAATAGCAGCAGGCACTTCTGCAGAAATTGATAAACTGGTTGTACATGTATATGGAAAAAAAAAGAACTAGAAAAGCCAAAGTAAGCCTAAAAAAGAACAAAACACGGCTTCTCCCTCTCTTCCTACTGCTTCTGCTGCCTGTGCTCTCTCACTCTCTCTGTCAAATAAATAAATAAAATCTTTAAATATTAAAAAAAAGAAAAAAAAGTTTAGAGGACCTACACTACTTCATTTGAGGATTCGCCATAAAGCTACACTGATCCATAGAATGTATGGTTGGTGAAATATTAGCCAAATAGGTGGAACAGAATAGATCCTGTAAATAGTCTCACATAGTTAATTTATCTCCACAAAAGCATCAAAGCAAATTCAATGGGGAAAGGGATTTTTTTTTTTTTTTTCAAAAAAAATTAGAACTACTGCGGGTGCCTGGGTGGCTCAGTGGGTTAAAGCCTCTGCCTTCGGCTCGGGTCATGATCCCAGGGTCCTGGGGTCAAGCCCCACATTGGGTTCTCTGCTCTGCAGGGAGCCTGCTTCCCCCTCTCTCTCTGCCTGCCTTTCTGCCTACTTGTGATCTCTGTCTGTCAAATAAATAAATAAAATCTTTAAAAAAAAATTAGAACAACTGGTTAACTTCATGGAAAAAGTGAACGTTGACACTTTCATCACACCTTAATAAATACATGTATTCAAAAAGAAGCATAGACCTAAATGTAAAATCAAAAAATAGATAGCTTCTAGGGGCACCTGGGTGGCTCAGTTGGTTAAGCATTTGACTCTTGATTTCTGGCTCAGGTCATGATCTCAGGGTCCTGGGATCGACCCCCCGCCCCCGTCAGTGTTTGTGCTTAGCAGGGAATCTGCTAGAGGATTCTCTCCCTCTCCCTCTGCCCCCACCTCAAATAAATAAATAAATCTTTTTTTTAAGTATATAGCTTCTAGAAGTAAATATAGGATGAGACATTTATGACTTTCGAGTAGGTAAGGTTTCCTAGAACACTGAGAACAAAGAAGGAAAAAAAGGAAAAAATGGATAAATTAGACTGTATCAAAATTAAGAACTTTGTTCTTCAAACGATACCATAAGGAAATCAAAAGCCTGATGACAGACTGCAGAAAATATTTGCAATTATTGTATCTGAGAAAGGATTGGTATCTATAATATATTTAAAAACTGGTAAAAGCAAAGTAAAAAGTAATGTAAGAGTAAAAAAAAGTACTTAAGTTAAAAAGTACAGGAAAAGAAAATAAAAAGTGGCAAATGAGTGCTGGGGTGGCTCAGTTGGTTAAACATCCAACTCTTGATTTCAGCTCAGGTCATGATCTCAGGGTCGTAAGATCGAGCCAGTGACCTTCTCCAAACTCAACATGGAGTCTGCTTATAATTCTTTCTCTGCCCTCCCCCCCCCCACATTAATTATCATTTTTTAAATGGCAAAAGACTCAGATAGTTTAGAGAAGATCTCTAAATGGCCAAGAAGCATATCAAAAGGTGCTCAATATCATTAGTCATGAGGGAAAGGCACATTGAAACCACAAGGAGATACCATTCCCTTCCACCAGAGTGACTAATTAAAAAGCCAAAATCCCTAACTGTGGTTATTAGAACTGGTGTGAGTATACAACGGTGCAATCATCTTGGAAAGCAATTTGCCAGATTCTTGCATATTTAAACACAGAACTTTACTAGGACAAAGTGGAACCACATGCCCATATTTTCAAGAAGGGACTTACCTAATGATGTTCATAGTGGCTTTTTTCATAGTTTCCTAAAACGGAAAGTCACACAAATGACCATCATAATTTCCTAAAACTGAAAGTCACATAAATGTCCATCAAGAGGAGAATGGAGAAATGCATTACAACATATTCATACAACAGAATACTTCTCAATAATAGAAAGAACCAACAGCAAGTACATGTGTGCCACCTTAAGAACATCATGTTTGCAAATCAAGCATGCATATAAGGAGTAAATGCTGCAGGATTCCATCTATGTGAAGTTTAAAGAACAGATAAAACTTATTTATAGAGATAGAAGTAGGAACCATGCTTGCCTCTTGTGGGGGGACATGTTTAGTGGAAAGAGGCACAAAGGGACTTTCTAGGTTGATAGTTAAAATGTAAAACACAGCTTTTTCCTCCTATGTAGGGAAACCCAGTCTTCCTTACTATATGATTCTTCCATGTGTGTCTCCTTTACCATTCACATAAAACTCTACTTCTGGTCGGCAAACATGTGGAGGTTTTCCCCCCACATGAAGCAATTCTCTGCCACACTAGGTGGGAGTCCTAAAATTTAATTCAATTCTGAAGCATCTATCTGGAGATAGTATAAATCTCACTGGTTAAGTGCTCAATCCCACAACGTTCCCTCTACACACACACACACACACACACACACACACTTAGAGAATACCTATGCTTCTGACCAACTGGGTGTAGATGAGAGGTCCCAGTGATCTACTCTTTGGGTTCAATTAATTCACTAAAGCGGCTGACAGAACTCAGGGAAACACCTACTGTTACCGGTTTATTAAAGCATGTGATAGAGGATAGAGGTGAAGAACCAGAGGAAGAGATACATAAGGAGAGGTCTGGGCAGATTCTGAGCATAACAGCTTCTGTCCCTGTGGAGTTGGGTTGCATCCCCCTTCCAGGGTGGGTGTGTTCACTCACCTGGAAGCTCTCTAAACCCCGTATTGTTGGGATTTTTATAGAGGCTTCTTCACACAGGCATGATAAATTTTTTACTCCATTCCCAACTCTGCTTCCATCTCTGGGGAGCTGGGGGTGAAAATGCCAAGCTTCTAACCATGGCTTAGGCTTTCAGTGGCCAGCGCACATCCTGGTGCCCTCCAGGAGCCCACTCAGGGTTGCCTCATTAGGAGCAAAAGATGCTTAGGGATTTACAATGGTTTGGGGAGCCTTGTGCCAGGAACAGGGACAGAGACCAGTATGAGTCTTTTTATGACCAGTAAGAGTATTTCTTGTTTTTTTTTAATTTATTTATTTGTCAGAGAGAGAGGGGGAGAGAGAGAGCGAGCACAGGCAGACAGAGTGGCAGGCAGAGGCAGAGGGAGAAGCAGGCTCCCTGCCGAGCAAGGAGCCTGATGTGGGACTAGATCCCAGGATGCTGGGATCATGACCTGAGCCGAAGGCAGCCGCTTAACCAACTGAGCCACCCAGGCGTCCCAGTAAGAGTATTTCTATGTAGTAAGAGTAGTATTTCTACAGTAAGAGTATTTCTATGATCTCACTAAGGTCTGTATCTCAATCAGAATGTGAATTACACAGGTGCATACATTCATCAAAACTCATGAAACTGTAAAATTGAGATCTATGAATTTCACTGTGCAGTAAATTATACTGAAATTAAAGAAAAAGAAAAAAATACCCTTAGATCACACGGTAGGCCAGTAACCCATTCTTATCTCTGTTATCTTGAGTTATGCTCAGCTGGATCAACCAACAAAGTCCAGATAGAGTTGAGCAATGTGTACTGGACTTTAAACCTGTCCATAAGATAGAATAATGATGATCTAAGTTGCTTAAATTTTCCATCATCTGATAAATGTTTAGTCAGATTGAATTAATTCATTCTTTGACTCCCTCTGATTAATTTGGAGAAATGACTGTTCCAAGCCACGTACAAAGCTTTTCCCCCTCTCATATTTTCCTTTTGTTCAGCTCTGGTCAAACGATCCCATTCTAACCCCCCATGCAATCCGAGATCTCTGGCTCAGTAGCTAAAATTTGAGTCAGCGTCCACTCAAATTTTCCAGTTCCTTGTGTGTCTTCAAAGGTAGAATAAGTTAGGGCACCTGGGTGGCTCAGTCAGTTAAGAGTCTGTCTTCTGCTTAGGTCATGATCTCAGGGTCCTGGGACTGAGTCCTACACTGGGCTCCATGCTCAGTGGGAAGTCTACATCTCCCTCAGCCCCTCTCCCCTGTTTGTGATCCCTCTCTCAAATAAACAAATAAAATCTTTTTAAAAAGGTAGAATAAACCTACAGTAACATAATTATATTATATTTCCAGTGTTTCAGTTTCTGGAGCTCTGTGAGCACTGCAGTAGATTACAGACACTACTACACATCTATAAGATGTCAGAAGCTCCAAATCCCAGAGCCTAATGGGACCTCTGCAGTAGCCAACGTCCCAGGTGCATAAAAGAACTCCATAGAGGTGTCTGGGTAGCTCAGTCAGGTAGGCATCTGACCCTTGTTTTAAGCTCCAGGCATGATCTCAGAGTCTTGAGATCTAGCCCTGAGTTGGTCTCCACTCTGAGAATGAAGCCTGCTTGGGATTCTCTCTCCCTCTCACTCTGCCCCACCCTCCACTGCTGTGCTCTCTCTCTCTCTCTCTCTCTCTCTCTCTCTTAAAAAAAAGAAAAGGAAAGGAAAGGAAAGGAAAGGAAAGGAAAGGAAAGGAAAGGAAAGAAGAGAAAAGAAAAGAAAAAACAAAGCCTTATACAGTAGTGTCTCCCCAGCACAGGGCTATTCCCAGAAGCCAAACCATGCTGCCTTCTAGAGCTTTATGCCATGATTACCTGTCCAGGAGAATGGAGGCAGTGTTGGTAGGAGGAGGTGCATGGGGGAAAGGGAGAGAGAGAAAAAGAAAGGCATTTTCCTTTCTGTTTATCCCAGTTATCTAGACTCTCTCACCAGTGAATTTAAAAATGCATTTGGGGGACGTTTCCCATAAATAGGTTAACTGCAAAAATATTCCCACAACTGTGCAGACTGCCTCAACTGAGGAAAGCATCTTCAGAAACACTGTTTTTCTGACAAACTTTAGAAATTTTAAAGTTCAGGCAACACTAGCCCTCGGGTCTTCCCCAAGGCCTTCTTATTCTCCTTAGCATCCTCAATAAATATTTAAAGTACACTTTTTTAACCTCTCTCTTTAGCTTCTGCTTTCTTGATACCTTAATACTGAGTTGAAAAAGACGTCTGGTCTAGAACACTCTTTATTCCTGTGAGTATTTGTAACAGAAAAGTCTCCAAAACACAGCAGGGCTTTGCATTTCCTGGGAAAGGAGAGAGAAAGGAAAAGCAAACAGTGTTTCATTCACCAATATCCAAAAGGCCCAACTGGAGGCTGTCCTCAGGATTTCCTCTTCAGCAGCAAGCCTGCCTGGCCCCAGAGGGGTCCCTCTCTCCGCTGCAGCTAGATGGGGTTTGTTGATCCCATAGTCTGCTAGGCTGCAGCTTCAGGCTTGTACAGGAAGGCTGCCTCCACCCACCTGTGAACCAGCTTCCCTCCCAAAGCTTTCCTCTCCTGAACAAAAGTATGCTAATTAGTTGCACAGCTGCCTTTGCAGCTTGGGGCTCCCGAGGGACCCGGCCTCCAGGGACCACGCTGAACTTTGGTTTGCTGAGCAATGCCAGATTTGTCGTCAGGAGAAGGAATTTAGGAAGAAGACAGAATCCCAAATCCTGGATGGGCTAACATTCCCACAGCACAGAATGTTCCTGGGGAAAATTAACACAATAGGGCAGTGAAGGCAAAAGTGATGCTGTATTATCAAACCATAGCTTTAGCCTCAAATTTCTATCTGGAAGCGTCCCCTTGTGAGCCTGGTGGTATTTAAGTAGATTGGGAGGGCAAATTCATGGCCTGCCTGTTCTGCAGCCCCATGAGATTCCCCCTGCCAACACTGATAATCCATCACGACCTCGGAATCCTTCCCCACGTAACAGCTGTGGCACAGGAGAGGAGAGCTGTTTACAATTTTGGAGTAGATTAAGAATACACCTAAGATGCCTGTTCCTTAGACTTTTTCCTGGTTTTTTTTTGTTCCTTCTTGTTCTAACGTGGGCATGAGTTGTAATGAAGGAGAGCTCTTCTTTCCAAATGAGAGGCATGCTAAGCCCCTTTATAGTCTTAAAAGAGAATTATTAAAATTTTTTAAAATTAGAGATACAAAGGTCTTGGGACCCACCAAAAGAGATTTTTTTTCCTTTTCTTTTTTTAATAATCTTTTAAAAAAGATTTTATTTATTTATTTGACAGAGAGAGACACAGCAAGAAAGGGAACACAAGCAGGAGGCGTGGGAGAGGGAGAAGCAGGCTCCCCACAAAGCAAGGAGCTCGATGCAGGGCTTGATCCCAGGACCCTGGGATCATGACCTGAGCTAAAGGCAGATGTTTAATGACTGAGCCACCCAGGCACCTCCCAAAACAGGTTTTCAAGTAGAAATGAGACTTTCTCATGTTTTATCTCAAACTGAAGCCTCAGAGCTCCTGATCCATGTAAGACTTCTAACAAAGGATCGTGGTGAGAGAGGGGCAGGGATTAGAGTTTCCACTCCTGTGAGGACATATAACTAACAGTACACACTTGCACTGTCACCACTGTAGTAAAAATGATTGCTGTTTTCTTCACTCTATAGATTAGGAGACTGGGCTGAGGAGACACACATGTGAGGTCACAGAATCAGTGAGAGTCAGAGCTTAAATGGAAAGTGCCCATATCCGTCCATTGTTTTACCCCATTCTCAGAAAATCCCCGTGACAAGATAACTAGGAGTCAGTAATATCTGTGGATGTGTGGTGCCTGGGTGATTCAGTAGGTTAAGCATCTGACTCTTGATGTCTGCTGAGGTCATGATCTCAGGGTCATGAAATCGAGCTTCACCTTGGGCTCTGTGCTCAGTGTGGAGTCCTGGAATTCTCTCTCCCTCTTCCTCTGCCCCTCCCTCTACACACTCTCTCACTTTCTCTCTCTCTCTCTCTCAAATAAGTTAAAAAATGTCTGTGGATCCTGATGGGCTAAGCTTAATAGGAGACTGAGGTGGTATGATTTATGAACTAATGGAAAACCCCACCTCCTTACCATCACACTCAACCCCAAGAACCAGGTGCTTGTAGCTCTATGATAAAAGAGCCATCATTTTGGAATAATTGTTACTTACAATAGACATTTTTTTTAAATTAAAACACTCCTGAAAAGAATACACATCCTCTACCACTCCTATCTGAGCACTGCACCTTTCTGTCAGGTGGCTCTTTTCTGGCACAAGTGACTCAGTTTTAAGAGAGCACAGCTACCTACTTGAGCAGGAAAAAGACTGTCTCCTGTAGAAGGGAGCTGGTTTTGCAGTGGAAGAAAGAGATTTCCCCCTCACACCCATGTACTGAAAGCCTGCCTTTCTCTTAGGTGGACATGGTTCAGCATAAAGCAAAGATGACTCATGCATTCCACTAAGTCAAGAAGACAATGTTTGAGCTCTGTTCTCCCATGGTAGGGGAGGGGTTAGTCCTCTTATAAAAACAGGGGGCTGGGGCTCCTGGGTGGCTCAGTGGGTTAAGTGCCTGCCTTTGGCTCAGGTCATGACCCCAGATTCCTGGGATCAAGTCCCACATCGGGCTCCCTGCTCAGTGGAGCCAGTTCTCCCTCTCCTTCCTGCTCCTACTTTCTCTCACTACCTCTATCTCTCTTTCTCTCTTTCCAGTAAATAAAATCCTTAAAAAGAAAAACAAGGTGTTATTCAGAAGACACATTTTCTAGCTTACTACCTGAGTTTAACCTGTTTTTCTGATTCTTTCCAGCTAAAGTGCTAATAAATCTTATTTTTATATTGATTTACTTGGCAGAAAGTTCATTATGAACACTGAAAGGCCTGAAATTCAAGAAAAACAAAGCAAAAAACAAAAACCCTGGTTTCCTCCATTACTGATAAAAACAAGGAGCTGATTCTGGTGCTGAAATCATTCTTAATACCCAGGAGGCAAAAGACCTGGGCACACTGTGACTGAGTATGAAATTCAAGTGTATGCAAATGGTGCTGAAGGTATGGGAAGCGGTGACTGGGAAAGAGAACTCATCTGAACCTCTGCATGTCCCTGGTCGCAGGACCATTCAGACCCTTCCAAAGACCAACGATGAGTGTTGGTAAGCCTGTCGTCATAAAGAAATTAGCATAATGCACACAGATACCATCATTCTCTTCATTTTATGATTCATTTATTTTTTACATATGCTCTTTTAAAAATTTTATTTGTTTATTTGTCAGAGAGAGAGAGCACAAGCAGGGGAAGCAGCAGGCAGAGGGAGAAGCAGGCTTCCCACTGAGCCAGGAGCCCCGTGGGAGGCCTGATCCCAGGACCTGAGCCAAAGGCAGTTGCTTAACCTACTGAGATACCTAGGCATCCCTCATTTTCTGATTTAAAGAAAATCTGAGTAATGCTTGATATTTATGTCAACTACTTTTTTCCTTTTTTAAGAAACAGGATATTGGCCACCTAAGTAGGTACCTGAGTGCAGGGAAAAGAGCAGACTGGGTAAAAAGGACAAGGTTTTGACTGGCACGATAGAATATTGTGGTGATGGTGAGGGTTCACACTGGTCCCTTAGAGTTAACTGTCCATGTGTTTTGGTATCTCCTATAGTGGCACAAGTCCTGTTCTGTCCTTAATTCCTGAGCAGTTGCTGTGAGTCACACAGGTCTGTGAGAAGTTTCTGGGGGTATTTTCTTGGTTTCTCTCCCACATCAAATTGCCAGTCAGTTTCCAAATCCTTCAAGATTGTCTTCCCTAACAAGAAATGTTTACCCTGACAACCATATTTGAAGCCCATCTCTCCTAAAATAGACTAGGAAGGAAGACAGATGCAAAGGCTGGTAAAGGGCTTCTCACCCTGCTAAAGGTATTTTTAAGTGTCAAAACTCCAGTGAACAAACTATTGAGAAAGAGGCCAGGAAGGAACATAAGGAATGTGGTGGGGGTTTGATGGAGGCCAGGGAAGAGCACAAGTGGTGCTGGGACAGGACCAGGGTCTGATGCCTGAGGATGAAAAGCAAGATAAAGACTACTTGCCCAACTTTTGTCAGAATGGGTTGTATTAATTACTATAATCAGGACAGCCTATGGAATTGTGCTTCTTTTGTCTTGTTGATGTGTTTACAGTACTCCAAAAGAGAGATTTTAATATTAAATGTATTCCCATATTTTTACTATTAGATTATGAGAATGAATCTCACATTTCCAGACTGAAAAGTGAGATGAGTTTGACCAACATGACCAAATGCAAAGCACTTACTCTCTTTTATCCTTTCCTGTCACTGGTCTTCCTGTATTCCCAAAGCAACAATAACAACAAGTAAAATATCTGAGTACATGTACATTTTCTTAAACTGCAGTTCCTACTATGTCACTTTCTGGCTCCAAAGCCTTCACAGTACTATCCAAATCCTTTTAGATAGAGCTCAACTTTCCCTTTTGGCTTTTCTTTTATATCCAAACTAAAGGACTTTGTAGTTTCTCAAGTTTACTCCTCCCCCATGCTTTCCATCAATCTTACTCTGTCAAAATCCTGCTAATTCTTTAAGGTCCACCTCCAAGACACTTCGTGATTGCCTCTCCTGGATGTAAACTCTTCCTCTTTCTATCCCCGTAGAGCATTTGTCTGTGTGTCCATGTGTGCACACTTCATCTACTCTGCCTTGCTGCCTTCTGTTATAAATGCTTTGTGCGCTGGCTCAGCCCATGTCTGAGTGTACATACCTTCCTAGGGGAATAGCGGTGTCTTCATTATGGTGCCCTCTACAGGCCCTAACACTACAGATTGAACAACTTTGGTGACACCAAATGCCTGTTTGCTGACTGTATTTGTCAAATCATGACTGGGTAGGGACCTCATTGCTCTATTGACCCCACTTCAAAGTTAATATGTGTCAGTTGATAACTTAGAAAGTACATTTCTCAATGTTTAAAGAAGAGAATATGAACTCTGAGAGAAGACACAAAACATCCTGGCATCCATCTATATGGTGCAGTCCTAAACCTGACCCAGCCAAGACCTCAGCTGTGGTCCATATGCACAACAGACTATTACTCAGCCATCAGAAAGGATGAATACCCAACATTTGCATCAACATGGATGGTACTGGAGAAGATTATCTTATGAGAAATAAGTCAGGCAGAGAAAGTCAATTATCATATGGTTTCACTTGTGGAACATAAAGAATCGCATGGAGGACATTAGGAGAAAGAATGAGAAAATGAAGGGGAGGAAATTGGAGGGGGGAGATAAACCCTGAGAGACTATGGGTTCTGAGAAACAAACTGCAGGTTTTAGAAGGGAGAAGGATGGAAGGAAGGTGAGCCCAGCGGTGGGTATTAAGGAAGGCCTATATTGCATGGAGCACTGGGTGTTATATGCAAACAGTGAATCTTGGAACACTACATCAAAAACTAATGATGTACCGTATGGTGACTAACATAACATAAAAAAAATTCAAATAAAATTTTATTTATTTATTTTTAGATAGAGAGGGAGTGCACAATTAGGGAGAGAGGCACAGAGGGAGGCAGGGAGAATCTAAGACACCCTGCTGAGCCTGAGAGGGGGCTCCTCCTCATGACCCCAAGATCATGACTTGAAACCAAGAGTCAATGGCTTAAATCACTGAGCCACCAAGGCACCCTCCAAGACCTCAATTTTTAGTGCTCTGACTTCTCTATATTTTAATAGCCCCATCTCTTTCTAAAAGACCGAGGCAGTCCACATTAAAACAATAAAAAAAATCTGGGACAACTAGAGAGAATTGTGTTCAGGCATAATGGTAAAGGACTCAAGGAAAATGTAACTGAACTGGAGCAATCCCAGATATCTATCAGTGTCTTTTATATTCAAAGATACTGCCACTGACTCTGTTGCTAAATATGTGGGTGAGGAAGGCTGGAAAGACCAGTGTGAGCAGCTGTCCTTTATACAGTGCATTTGAATTAAGGCTGTGCTTTCCTTAGCAGCTGTGGATGCTGTTTGCTGAGCTTGTTGCTATTTTTGATCCTGCTTTCTGCAAAAAGAAGACAAAGAAAAGAAAGAACTGGAAAGTCACACTGTCTCTAGTAGTCCTCATGTCCAGCTGTGCTCCAGCCATCTTTCCTGAGGCTCAGAACTGTAAAGCAGCATATACTCTTGGGTTTTCTGTTCCCCACTTTCAGTTCACTTTATTGTGATTCCTATGTACTGAATCCACGGGTCATATATTAGCCTCACATCTGGAGTATCAGAGAAGTTGCAAGCAGTATTTCAGTAGAGCCAGATCACTGGCTGCTTTCCAGAACTACAGTTTTTTTGGTTTGCATCTAGGAATTCATTAATGGGTATTGGCTCCCATGTGACACTGGTTAAACCACCCAGAATGATGCATGTGAAATTTGAGGGGAATCCAAGTTTCCATGCCACATGACTTTAAATCCCCTGATCCCATCGGCTTTTAGACCTCCTATAGCTTGACACCTCACTTTACCCACCAGCTTCTCCACAAGCCTGGCCATCCCCTGGATTGGTGCCCTGAGATCCACTTATTGGACATCTGGCCCAACCTGTCCCCTCAAGCAGAATGTGATGACTGCTTCTGGTGATGACTGATCTTAATTGGTGAAGAAAATCTCTGGCTTCTTGCAGATGAATATGTAACATCTATTTCCCATGAACTTACTCTCTGTCATTGTGACTGACCAATGGGACACAATTACTTGCGTAATCTCTAGGCTCTAGACATTTATGCCCCGGCCTACATTCACTGACATTTAAGACCATAGACTTCTACCAACTAGGATCCTCCTGTGTCACTAGAATACTCTGTTCATTTGAGCCCATTTCCCCTTAGCCAGGCAGCTCAAATCTTCACTGCTGTGACCTCCTCTGTATGTAGCCGTATTCTTCCCAACCACCAGGGATGTCCTAGAAGAAAGAAAAGACTCTATGGTATCTGCCTTTATACAACACTCAATGGAAATCATCCTAAAATATTCATATCCAACTTACAAACTATGATCCTCCAAGTCAATCCTCGATCTCCTCCTCAAGGTGAGAGGCTCTGTGACCTCAAGGTCACAAGTGTGGTGCTAGAGTTTTGTGACTTGGGTTCATTTTCTGGCTCTGTACCTTGGAGCTTATGACTTTGAAAGGTCTTTTTTCTCTTTCAGTAAAGTTACTGGACGATGATAATAACAATAGTATTTACATCATCCAGTTGCTATGAGACTTAAGTGATTTACTATAAATGCGATTTATACAAACAAATATAAATGAATTAAGCTATGGAAAATTCTCATTCACATAAACAATTTTATGTACAGCTTGTAAAAATCTCTAAAATCTACCAAATCCATAGTTGTGCAGCGTGTTTTTAACTGGTCAGGATGTGGCCAGAACTGAAGAGTTGATGGATGATTTGCTTTAATCAGTTTTTTATTATCCACTCTTCCCCTTCTGGTTGAGATTTTGAAGAAATCCTTATCTTTCTTCAGCAGCCTAAAGGCCATGGGAAAAATATGTAGACTATGTAGGCATCCTCCTCTACCAATGATTTTAAAATATTAGGGTAGACGGTCTAACTTTGGAAACCAATATCTGTATATATAATAGTGTTTACTAAAATATTAGCATGCAAAAAGCCATACATTTCAATCAAATTTCACTGAGCTTTTATAAATGCACTTAAAAATGCTTGAGTCTATTGTTTTTTCTATGTGTTTTGTCATAAGTCAAATCGATGAATTACATGTCAGCATCTCTCCTTGGAATAGTGGTAGAAAAGTATATTTCTTATATTTTATGAACACAAATCAACTAGACTGTCATGATCACTTGGGCCAAGAAAACAACCACTCATGTTTATTAAATGCCAGAACTATGCTGAAATGTTAATGAAGAATGAGCTGATTCTGTACAAGTGAGAAGAATACAAAGTGCCATTCTTTGGGAAATACCAATATGAATTGGTATTTGTATTAGCAGAAATTTAGTTTAGTGAAACTGGATAAGTGACTTGTAATTTTATCAATGGAGTGAGTGAAGATCAAAGAGGTGAATATCGTGGAGCTAGTTGTCTTTTGACCAAATTCATGGATATTCCCACTGCAACTGCCCAAGTCAGCAAAGAAGCCCTTAAGAACAGAAAATACAGTTAGTAGTAAGAATTCAAAATGGAAACCTGAAATTGTTATATGCTTACCAAAATCTCAGATATATTCAATGAGTCTAAAGCCTGGAGGTGATGGTGTGAGTTCTCTTCTTTAAGTCTAATCTACTCTGTGATCTCTATTTTTCTCAGAAAAAGTAAAATCTCCCATGACTTGCTGTCTTACCTGGCCAGAGCATCAAGATCTACATCATTAGGTTCTAACAGCATTCTTTAATAGCATTTCACCATGGGAGCTGGAAAAATTAAAATGTAGAAATTGGTCTTTTGTTGCCTCATGTTGTTAATTTGATGTGATTCACCAAGCTGCTGTTTGGACCGTACTTTAAGTGAGATCAAAACTCATCTTCAGAGTTTTGAGACTTGTGCTCATAACCCCCACCATCACCACTAAATAACTTTCTAAAACATCTGTAAGCTTTATGCTATGGCTTTTGGCGTGGGGTCTGGGGAGAATAATAAACACCTCTCAAGCAGGATTTCTCTATAACCCTCAGGCTAGTGGTAAGAATAAATACACAGAGATTCTTTATCTATATCTGGATGGTTTATATATTAAAATATGTTGTCATTTGAGTATTTTTCTCCTATAGCTATGGCTGATTTTTTTAAAAGTAGCAATTACAGAAGTTCAGGGAGAAAATACAGTCCCTTCTTTACAACACAAATTTGTTTTGTCTTGGAGTGGAAACATCTTATAACTTGTATACTCATTTTAATTATTTTTTATTTTAATTCTAGTATAGTTAATATACAGTGCTATATTAGTTCCAGGTGCCCAAGATAGTGATTCAATAATCTTATACATTACAGCAAGCGCACTTTTTAATCCCCATCAGCTATTTCAACCACACACCCCCCCACTGACCTCCCCTCTAGTAACCACGTTTGTTCTCTATAATTAAAAGTATGTTTCTTGGTTTGTCTCTCACTTTTGCTTGTTTGTTTTGTTTCTTGGATTCCACACATGAGTGAGATCATATGGTATTTATCTTTCTCTGACTGACTTATTTCACTTAGTATAATGCACTCTAATTTCATCCATGTTTTGCAAAGGGCAAAATTTCATTCTTTTTATGGCTGAATAATATTCCATTGTATACATATACTACTTTTTCATCCATTCGTCTATTAATGGACATTTGGGTTGCTTCCATATGATAGCTCCATCAGAACCTCAAGGAATGGGAAAGAATTCTGCAAAGAGAAAGGGATGTCATAATCAGAAGAAAAGGTATAGGAAAATGTTCTAAGAAGACAAAAAATGACAGCTATCATAGTTTGGCACACTTGACTTTAGCTTTCTCACCTGATGTAGCCTAAAGATAAGACCCATGCATCCAACAGACAAAATGTGGTGCTATTACTAATGATTACCCCCTTCCCTGTCTGAGGAGACACCACCACTTCCTCAGCACAGGGGTATTCTTTAGTTTTTGTTCCTTATACAAGCCTCCCACTCTCCTTTCTGCATGTGTAAGGGTGAGTGCTGCTTTCCTGCCAGTGGACAAAAGTAGATCTCAAAGGTTCATCTGGTAGAAAACAGAATGGCTGTCAGCAAATGGGTTACATACTTATTAGAACACAAGCTTTGGTGTCAGAGAAGATACAGGTTCAATTGACAATGCATTGACTTTGCAACCCCAACTTTTCTGGGCTTCAGCTTCTATGAGAACCCTCATTGGGTTCTTCCGAGGATTTACTGAAATAATATATGTAAAATATAGGGCATAACATGTGGTGGCAAGCAAGCTCTTAAAAAAGCAGTAGACACTATTTGTTATCACGAAAATTATTATTATTACTATTATTATTATTGTTATTTCCTCTGCTTCTCAAACCGGAAATGAAGAGTAATGATTTAGGTTCCACCATCCCAATGAAGAGCCTAATGTTACAATGATATTCACCTTTTTATGTAGGTGCACAAAACTGTCTTGTACAAGAGTTCTGTATTCTCTCATTTAGTCTTCAAAGCCCCCACTGAGTTAGATGTCATCAATATCCAGTTTTCAGTAGAGGAAGATGAAACTCAGTGGGATTGTGATTTTATCAGGTCACATAACTGGTAAAGTCACAGACACAGGATTCAAACATAGGTTTTCTGACTCCAAGTTCTGTTCTCTCTTAATTATACCACACTGTAAAGACCTATTTTTTTTTTGAGAGCCCAGCATGTGCCTGAGTATGGCCTTGCTAATCAGACGGCATAATGGGTAAGGACAGTGGCCTGAGAACACCTTGAGAATTCTTATTAGGTTACCAAGTTTCACACCATTTTTGCCAGGGATCATCTCAGAAGGTGGTAATAGCTGGCAAGCTGTGACTTGTTTGAGAGAAAAGAGGTAAGAAAAGTTAAGAAGAAGAAGGAGAAGCTGAGTGAAAGAAAGAACAAGCCGAAGATTGGGATGAGGAAAATAAAATCTGACTGATTAGGACTAGTAGGAAACCAGTGTTATTTTTTTAAACTTCTTGCACTTTTTGGTAAAAGAAAACAGCTTGTCTTTGCCCAAAGGCAACACTTACTAGTTAAAGAGTTCAAGAAAAGAAAAAAAGAAATAATAATGTCTACTTTAGAAATAAATCAAATTAACTTCTCTCTTTGATCTTTAAGATTTCTAACCTTTGGAAGGGGATACCCTAAGGGATTTCTGTAAATGCTGACTTATTTTGCTCACTTAGTTTATTCCCCTTCCCATTCAAAATCCCCAAATTTTAACTTATATATCCAATTACTCAAAATATCACCCTGTAAAACACCTTATCTGATATAGACACCGGGATTCAATTTTTAATTATTACCAATTTTCACCTTCCTCCAATTCTCTCTGACATTCTCACCTTCTTTTAGGGAAGAGTTTTGAAGGTCTCTTGAAGAGAGCAACAAATACGTATGTATCATACTCATACAGCTGAGCTTTGAAAAATGTCCAAAGAGGCATCCATGAGATGAAATCACAAACCTGTCCTCTGGACTCTTTATTTTTATTTATTTAATTTTTACCTTTTGATTTTTTGCCATTCTCTTCCCTATATACACGCAAAATTCAGAACATAAATGTATGAACGAAAGAAATGTTTTATAGATTTTACTTACTCATTGAGACCAACAATATTGTCCTCAGAAGAGGCACATAGGCTGATATATATGCTCTCCAAGGAGGACTATTTCACTCGAACACAGAGGGAGATACCGCTTACACAGTTTTAAAACAAATACAAACTTAAAATGAATGTCTGATTTTGTTATCAGGGTAATACTGACCACAAAGAATGAATTAAAATTGTTCTTTCTATTTTTAGGAAGGGTTTGAGAAGTATTCGTATTAATTCTTCTTTAAAAGTTTGATAGAATTCACTTGTGAAACCATCACGCCCTGGGCTTTTTTTGTTGTTGTTGAAACGTTTTTTTGATTACTGATGCAATCTGTTTACTTGTTGCAAGTCTATTTAGATATTCTGTTTCTTCTTGAGTCAGTTTTGGTAGCTTGTGTCTTTCTAGTAATTTGTCCATTTCATTTCTGTTCTATTCACAGAAGAAAAAGAGCTGAAGAAACTGGAAATCAACAACTTTTCTTAGATTCACCAGAGAACTGAGGTTACAGGCCAAACTGCTATCCTGTACTCCTAGGGACAGACTAGCAATGCTGAGAATCTCAATTTAGTGGAGTAGAAGCTCAGGAACAGAAGTCACCAGGAACCAATTCCAGGATAAGAAATCAAAGCCATAACTGACAGATGATGGGGGATCCAAGTGAAAATTAAGAATTCTGGGGACGCCTGGGTGGCTCAGTTGATTGAGCGACTGCCTTCGGCTCAGGTCATGATCCCGGAGTTCCGGGATCGAGTCCCGCATTGGGCTCCTAGCTCCACGGGGAGTCTGCTTCTCCTTCTGACTTTCTCCTCGCTCATGCTCTCTCTCACTGTCTCTCTCTCAAATTAAAAAAAAAAAGAATTCTGGGGAGACCAAGTCATGAGAGACCCCTACACTTTTCTGAGCTTTAACTCCAGGAGCTCTACCAGTTGATCACAGTGAAGACTAGAGAAATATCCCCTCATGCTTCTGTCAGGAGAAGAAAAAAAGGAACTGTTTTTAAATATGCCAGAACTTTTTATTCTTGAAAATCCCTGCCCTCAGGAGAAATCTTCACCAGAGCCTAAACTATTGGGGGTTTTATCAGAGGCTCACTCATCAGGGGAGAGGAAACAGCCAACTCCATCCCCACCTAGCCCTCCTGCCTTATCCAGAGGGGAAAACAAACCCAAACAAAGCCTAGTAGCACTTGTGAACTGAGACCAAGTCACTGGACAATAGAAACTGAAAAAGCTTAAAGAAATATATGTTTCCATAGAAATATCTTTTGTTTCAAGGATCCAAACTCTATTTAAATCTGCTCAACTAAAACAAGAAAGTCTCCTTTTGAAGGGATCAGACTGGTTTTATAAGAACCCAGGGTCAGGGGGAAAAAAAAAAAGATTCTGAGGACACAGACCCCACATGACCTGTCAATTGTCTCTCCTCTCTGACTCCAGGCCTAGTCATCCTCCTGGCTATAATGCCAGTTTGCTAAGTGCCCTCTTGCCTCAAAGCACTGAAACAAGGGAATACTCCTTCCCAGATATTACATCTTGCTGCTTCCCCATTCAGGCTTTTGCTCAGTGTCACCTGTCAGAGATGCCCTCCTTAAAACCTGCTCTACAATAACACTTATCCTATTCTTTGTACCTATTTGCTTTACCCTACTTTATCTTTGCTCACATCACTTACCAACACCTCAACTTGTATATGCCTCTATGTTTGTTTATTTTCCCTTTATCCTCTAGACTCCTTCATGGAAAGCTCTTAGTAAATATGTGTAGAATAATTGGATAAATCCAATGGGTGAGTGAAGAGCAGATACAAGTTACAAGTCAGATTTAGGGACCATCCTCTCTGCCTCTCTTGTCTCTTGGTTTCTTAGCTTCTCTCTGTGTGCTTGCTTCATTTTTCTTGTTCTGCCAGTAAGCCTCCGACTTTCTGCTCCCTTATTACATTAGGGACACATGACCTAGTCACAGACACCCTCCCCTATTCTGCTGATAACTCTACTCAAGTGTTTATCTCCAACTTCTCCTTCCCTCTCTGTCTCTTAGTTCAGGGACAATATTTGTCCAGCAGGAGATTTCCTTAGCTTGTCTTGTTTTCCTGGGTGTTTTGTTTTTTCCTGCAGGGGGTGGTGAGGGTTAATACATTGGTATTCTTCTAAGAAGGAGTTAAAGAAGTGGAAAGCAAGCATTTGAAATATGTTTTTCCAAGGTAAGACTTCAGGGGGGAAAAGCAAAGAAAGGAATAGTATTTATTTGTTGAGTCCCTCCTAATTGCCATATATTGTGTGCAGCACAAGGAATGTACATCATTTAACCTTTATCAAGCTAGACAAGATTTTTTTCACAGAAAGATGAACCTATCATCATGGAACATTAGACTAGAAAAGATGGAATGAAATGCAAACCCCAAAATCAATGTTTGTTCTTTTCTGACTTTTTAAAAAAGATTTTATTTATTTGAGGGAGAGAGAGAGAGAGATCAATCGATCCTGGAGTGGGGATGGGGAGCAGACTTGATCCCTAGACTCTGGGATCATGACCTTTGCTGAAGGCAGACACCTGACTGATATTTTACCTTTGGGTGGGGCCTACCCACCCAAAGGTAAAATATCCTTACATTCTTTACCACCATTCTTTGGGTGGTAAAGAATGTAAAGAGGGGCTTTATAAAAGAGGGGACATTTGCAAGGAGGTAGGCTTGGCATTGTCAGATATGAAAGAAAGGCATTGCTAATGGAGAACAGAGGGAGCAAGTAGACACAGGAAGAGGGAGGGGGGAGAGGGAGCACCCTGGCTTGCCTGGAACACAAAGGGGATGGAGAGAGAAATGGGGCTAGAAAGTCATTTGGGATCTGATCATGTCAGGCTAAAGACTTTGAATATAATGGACCTCATACAGCTGGTTGTTATCATTTCCAAAAAACAGAACAGTTCAAATTTTGTAGCATACATTTTAGAAATTGAGATTTCCTATTATTATAATTCTCAAAGTAGATAGGATGTATTAGTTTTCCTAAGTTGTTGTAACAAAACACCACAGACTGATGGCTTAAAAAACAGGAATTTAGGGGTGCCTGAGTGGCTCAGTGGGTTAAGTCTCTGCCTTCAGCTCAGGTCATTATCTCAGGGTCCTGGGATGGAGCCCCTGCATCGGGCTCTCTGCTCAGCAGGGAGCCTGCTTCCCCCTCTCTCTCTGCCTGCCTCTGCCTACTTGTGATCTCTCTCTCTGTCAAATAAATAAAATCTTTATAAAACAAACAAACAAACAAACAAACACAAACAGAAATTTATTTTTCATGGGTCTGGAAGATGGGAAGTTCAAGATCAAGGCACCAGCTGATACAATTCTTGGTAAGTAGACTGCTGTCTTCTTGCTGTGCTCTTACATGGCTTTTACTCAGCACATGTGCATGGAGAAAGAGAGAGAGATGGGGTAGGGGGTAAGGGGGTTAAACAGGGAGTGAAGGGGGGAAAGAGAATGAATGCTCTCTGGAGTCTCTTCTTATAAGGACACTATTCACATTGAACCATGACCCTACCCTCATGGTCATGGTCACCCCTAATTTCCTCCCAAGACTCTGCCTCCAATATAACATGAATCTTGAAGGAACACAAACATTCAGTCTATAACCTAGGCCAATCCAAATAAAATAAGAATTTTTTATTTAAATAACAATTAATTTATAAAG